>VZTJ01002382.1:740407-890530 GCA_013397795.1 Orthonyx spaldingii | reverse complement strand
TTTGGGGGTTTTTTCCTTTTGTTTTGGGTTTTTGTTTTTTTTTTTTTTTTTTTGTTAGGCTGTGGGGTTTTGGTTTTTTTTTTGTTGGTTTTTTTTTTTTTTTCCGTTTACTTATTTTATTCTTGGGATTTAGCTGAAAAAGGATTCATGACTGTGTCTTTGCAGACACATGACACTGGTTTGGCTCCTGTTCCAAGTACCCTACACTTTCCCTGTGATTTAATCCTCCTGAGGGGCAGCCAAATAAGAGTTAATATTTAGACTTTATAAGACCTTCCACCACCTTTTCCTGGCCCATTCAGAAAAATTAGGGTACAGCAACCAGCACTGCACTGAAGTAATACAGAGCAACACAGGACTGGCCCAACCTTTCCCAAAGCTGCACAATGTAGATCAAAGAACTTAACAGAAAAGCCGTGTTTCAACAGAGGTAAGTTTCAGAAAACAAGCCTCAGATTAGATAAGCAAATGCCCAGCTCTCAATAGCTGAAGGTGAAAACCTCAGAGGCTCAGGGGCTGAGCACTGGTTGAAACCACGGTGCCCACACCGGAATGGAAACCAGCAGAGGAGACAGCCAGCACTGGCGGATGAGCTGCCTGTGAGCAGCCCTGCTGAACAGCCCAAGGAGAGCGGGGTTTTTTATGGGTGGAATAATGGTGGTGCAGAGGGGTGAGCAATGTCTGCCTCCTGCCAGCCTCTGGCAGGCAGCTTCCTGTGATCCCCCGAACCCCAGGGCAACTGCAACCTCCAGAGGGAAGTTGTTGGGGGATTTTCAGGGCATCTGCAGTATAAGTGCCCTGTGCCCAGGACTTCACATTCAAGGCATAGAAGGGACAGACTGCCCACTGTTCTCTGCCTGTTTTGAGCCCTCTGAGGACAGCTGACTGCATCAGAAGGGGACACAGATCATTTCCACCAGGCCAACTATGAGCAGCGATGCGTGTTTGGAAAGGGATTTCAGATACACACTGCAGCGAAGATGACCTTGCCTGCTGTGCTGTCCAACACGTGGGAGCAATCTATGAAGAGCCCATCTGTAAAAGTGGCAGCCTGTGTCAATCTCCTCACTCCTCCATGCCACAGCAGAACCAATGTGAGTACGGCCATTGGTTCAGGACAACGTTCAGTCATTGGGCATGCACATACATTCTGCTTCAGTCAGGAAGGGTATTTGCTTTATTCCAAACTGCTTTGTGACAAGAATTTGCACAGCACCAACCTACCTGCACTGAAAGGGATCTAGGAACATGGAGATAAAGCTGAAAAGTGTCTTCTCAAAGACACAATATCTGAAGAATAGAAAAAGTATTTTTCTGGATCAGTGGCATGGAGGTAATAGATTGGAGTATTTTCCATCTGCAAAGACTTCTCAGCCCACCAAAGAGGAGCATTTTTGTACCTGTATCCAAACACAAACAACAGAGTTGGGGAATTTTGACCTGAATGGATAGACTATTTTATCAATATCTTCCCTACATTATTAAATGGCCAAGAAAATCCATTTCTAGATGTAGATAGGAAGCATAGTTCTGTTAGTGAACTCATTACCAAAATAATAATTCCTTGTATTACATGACTATCTTTCAGATATCTCTGCTACAATCCTTGTCATGTTTGTTTAAGCATTCACAGTTAGTTCCCAGTTTGAGAACTGTAGTAAGCTGCACAGTTACTAGTTAATCAATATAAACAAACTGCTGTGTCTTGAGTCCCTTAAGAGGAACAGAGGAAAAGAGACAGCAACTATTTTTGCATCACAGTGACTCAGGTGTACTGCTCTACGTGTTGAGCAGTTTGTATTTTTCAGAGAACATCCACACCTTTTCATTTCAACAGTAAACTCCAGAGAAGTGCTCCTTCAGTTGAGGACACACTCCACAAATTTCTCATGTTAGCTTAGAGAGGATATCTAAGAGTCACACACCTACAATATGCCTTGAATACTTGAAAAACAGAGGTTTTGATGTGTGTCAAAATATGAACTATTCAGCCAGGAGCTGTCAAAGTGAGAGCTTAGATCTTACAAGTTTAGCACTTCCTCCTGGAAAAAGAAACACTAAAAGAAATTTGAAGCCCACCAGTAACATGGAAAAAAACCTCCAAGCCAGTGTGGACAACTTGCAGTGGCTCAAGGAAAAGAGCTATAACCTTATTTGCAGAAAAGGCTTCATGTGTCAGGAAGAGAATAAATTTGTCCAGTACAGGCACAACAACACTTTACTGCTTTGACTTCCAAAATTTGGGGAAATTACACAGAGGAGGCAAGCAGCAGGGGGCAGGGCTGGAGACACATGCCTGCACAGTGGATCTCTTTGCTGAGGAGGACCCTGGAGGGACTGCAGCCCATGAAGGACCCACAGCTGGATGAGGAGCAGTGGATGGCATGGATCAGCAGTGAAACGCCAGATATGCACCAGCCCAACCTCCTGTGTCACCTGTCACCTCACCCAAAGGGACAGGGAGGGATTGAGTGCAATGTGCAGGGAAGTGGGGACCAGGAAAGGTGGAGGAGAAGTGTTGGACTGAAGATCAGTTTGGGGAAAGGCGAAGAAAAACTTTTCCTCAGGGTTTGTTTTATTGATTAGCCCCTTATTTTTCCCCTCAATAGCCAAAGAAGTTATTAAAAGTTTCTATTAATTGGAAAGGTGACTGCAGGGCAATGAAAATGTTGTCCCTTTCTGGCCATCACTTCTTCTGAGGACACCACTGCCCTTTGACTGCCACAGTCCAGGCCCATTTGGAGACAAGTGGCAAAAGCAGCTGTGCTCTAGCCTATTTCTGAAAATTGAGTGTGGAAGGAGACTGCCGTCCTTGTATTTGGTTGGGAGCAAACAGGGATCTACCTGTGCATAAGCACCAGCTTATCTGCCTGCACCACCCACACCTTGTGTGTGTGTATTTGGGAAACCCAGCCTTCTCAAGAGGCAATCATGAACCCTGCAATCACAGCAGGAGGCTGGGTGCATGTACAGCTGTGAGACTCTTTGTAGCCCATGAGGAGTAGCACTGCAGTTGTAAAGCTGCAAGTGACCAACCCAGTCAGCATCCATAGGGTAAGGCCCAAAGGAACATCTGCCTCCTGAAAGAAACTATACAGCTCTTGGTTCACAAAGAAAACGCCATCCTCTCCTATCCATAAATCATCATAGTTCAGGAGAAACTAATGCCTGCACAACGAAAGGATTACAGAGCATTCCTTATGAGGTCAGGAGAGTCCAGAGTGTTTCAATCAGCTCTTTGATATTTGCAATCCAGGCAAAGTCCCAGGCCATCGGTTTAAGGATTAGAAAAAAATAACAGAAATATTTCTTAAACTGGTTTTGAAATCTTCAAGTGTTTTATGCAACAGAAAGGCCAGGCTCCAGGAACAAGGCAGATCCAGCAGCCTTTCCAGCAGCACAGGAGATGGTGTCCACTCAAGAAATATTTGAGTCTTTTAGGTGGGGCCAGGGTTCAAAGATACAGAAGATAACAGAGCAGTGTGAGGCCTTCATGGTTTGTCATTAATACCTAAACACTGCCTTAAAAATGAAGCTGTATTGGTCTCAAATAAACATGACATGAGTGCTTAAAATAAAAGCAGACAGGATCACACTGAGGTCCATAAACAGTTCTCCATTGTTTGAAATCAAGTTCCATTTCCAAGATTTGCTGATGACACTGAGCTATTTTGGGTGTATTCCAGAGGAAACTGGAGTAAGGTGGAAAACCAGAAAAAATGTTGTCACATTAAAGATATGCAATTTGAACTGTTTCCAAATTATACTAGGTACTGAATTGAGTACATCAACTCAGAAGAGACACTGTATTTTAATAAAGAATTTAGTAACAATCTCTGGACAATCTGTCAGTGGCAAAAAACAAACAAAAATTTAAAAGGAAACAAAATGTTACAGAATATAGAAAGGCTTTCAACTAGCCCATCAGAAAAGTGAGCTAGTATCTAGCTAATCATTCAAGTTCTGTTTATTTTCTTTTGAGCAATATAGCTAAGGTAGAATTTGAAGGTATCACAGGATATGTGTGTGAGTCCCACAAGAAGTTGGGCTGATTTAGCCAACCTGTTTAAATAGGCTACTCCAGGACCTATTACATGTGGCTTTAAGTGCTGACCATATAAAAGAACAGCCTTGCTTGGGTGTGATAATTGTCAGCACACAACATAAGATTTTTAAAGAAATCAAATTATGTGAGTAGTTGCAGCAAACTTTACACCCCCACCCAACAAAGCACCAAAATGCAGTTCTCTCTGTCTTCAGAGAACTGTAAAGCATCAATGCTGCCTCAAAATTTTCTAATGCTAAACTCTGTCAGACTCAGTTGAAGGTTCAGAGAGCCCAGGATGCTGAGGGAAGAGATGTGGGAAAGGTGTTTTTGGAGAGAAATTTACTTTGTCATCTCTCACCCACAAAGGTAACGGCCACAGTGAAGGTTCAGCCATCCACCTGGTAAAGTTATAGTCCTTAGGTCATCAGGGATATGGCAAAGGCTTTCAGGGAGGAACCCTCTTCAGGATGGGTCACATTTAACATCTGAATGAGTGACCTGGAAAAGACAGATAACGTGCTCATGACATTTACAGATGCTGATTAATTAGAAAACGAAGCAAAGAGCTAATATGCACCTGAAAGGCAGTAAGAAAATTAAGTACTGGCGTGTGAGGTATACACATAGAGTCAACACACACACATTTATATGTGTGTGCACGTCAGCCTCCAAACATAGTGAAGGAAATTATTTTCTGAATTACTGTTTTTATTGACATTGGACTCACTCTGATGAATGGCTGAATGAAAACACTTTTCCATCAAATGCAACCATCTAATATCTTTTACTGCTGTGGGCAATACTGTTAATCTAGTTCTTTGCTTCTACAAAGGTGATTTAAGACCAGATTCCCGATAATTTTTTTCTTCCTATCTTCTGTTTTACCTTTTGTATATCTGTGTTTTAAAAGCAGCATGTGAAAGCATTTCAGGTAAAGTCCAAAAGGGAAAGGGTAAAAGTACAAATCAAAACCTGTTAATTTTTACCTGAGAAATCAAAACTTTGGTTGAGATATGTCCTGGACATGACCTTGTGGTGAGAGGAGGAAGCAAAAGGGTGTGATTCCTGCAGGTGAACAGCGCTTGCAGTGGCTGTTGGAACCGGGTCTCTTTGCCAGACAAACACACCCAATGTTTTCATTTTCTGACTGGATCCCAGATGGGGCTGCCCACTGGATGTGACAGCAGGGGAATTGCAGCCAAGGCACGAACACATTCCCACCTGCTTGAGGCTGGCAGGATAGTTCTTTTCTTTGCAATTACTCTGTGACCTGTGAAAGAAAAGTTTTTCATTTTTCACTTCTGAACACTGGGAGTCAGAGCCGCTCACAGCCAGTGCAAGGTGAACCCACTGAATTATTGCTTGTTTTCTATTGTTTCCTTCCTCTGGAAAAACAGCTCTACCCCTTTCCACATACTGCTTGAAAACCCTGGGTTTGATTACCACTGCCAGGTACATCTGCACATGCACAAGGATGATGATGTGTGGCAACAGAGTCACCTGCAAGCAGCAGGGAGAACTATCAGGCACGTTGATCTGTGCTGTCCACTCTCACTGACCACACATTTTACTCTCTGATACACTGGGCCAGGGAGGCCTCAGTAAGCTGAAAACATCTCAGAGATTTTAGTGGAGGCAGATTTTTAGCTCTTGATTATTAAGGCTAACTGTGTTTAGGGTTGGAAGATTTTTCCTTTTTCACATATACCAATCTGAAGAGAAGAGGCTCTTTGAGGAAAACCAGCAACCCTCACATACACACACACATTCAGAATGGGTTGAACAACTTGCTTTAAAGGGTTTATTTTCTTTGAGTCTCTCTGCTTACAAACCCAGCCATGTATTCCAGGTTAGCATTGCCTTGTGAAAAGTCATGTCCCAGTTTACATGGGGCAAATTAATCACTCAGTCCTGCTAGGGCTGGGGCAGAAGCTCCAAGTAGCAGTAAGTGTGCTGCTGACCCCCTGCTTCTCCCCTCTTCCTCATCCATGGGCTGGTCCCACAAGTGACCTCTCTGCAACACAACCCTGGTGCATCACAGGAAATATAGGAACAGAAGAGACAACTCTGCAATAGCTGGGTGACAAAGCCAGCTGAAGTTGTACCCAGGGCAGCAGGTCAGGTGCACTGCGAATAAAATGATAGTGGTTTTGCTGGTGTGGCCTGCCTGGAGTCATTTAGCATACTGGGTGAACTGCAGCACATCCTTTCCTACATCACAACTCTACTATGCTGTAAATGCAAAGAAGAGCCTGCAATTTCCCTGGCATCATTGCCACAGAAAAACCTCTTGGCCTAATGAAGTCATTCAGACTTTTATTAAATGGCATGTACAGCTTTACAAGAAAGCCTGACAATTTAGCTATTAGAAGCAGAATTAGTGTGATTTTGTTAGCCTATTTTCAAGGTGTCACAGCAACAGAAAGATATCAGCACAACACTCTTGTAACTCCATGGGTGTCAAATCAAGATTCTTTCAGAAGGCAACATAAAAGTACAAACCACCCTCCATTAGCAAAGAGACATTTGATAGCATCTGTGTCTCTCAAATAGTTTCAGAGTAGCACTGGCAGGCAAAATCCTCAACCTTTGCTCTGACAATAGGTGCAAGTGCAGGAAAGCCTTTGTGTGTGTCTATTTTCAAGGCTTGACCTTTCTGGCTGCCGGTGAAAGAACCAAGAACAAGATGAATGAATGGGCAGAAGCTTTGGGGAAACTCCACCTCAGCCAACAGGAGTCACAGCTCTCCATTCCTGCCCTCCTGCCTTCCCTTCACACTTAGCCACATGCCCTGCCCAGGGGCCTCTCAGTCCAGGTTTCAAGCATTGCTGGCTACTGACCTTGCTCTTTTATTTGGGTTATCAAGCACACTTGCAGCAGAGCAGGACACGTCCCTCAGCCCTGCCACCAGCATCCACAGCATGGCATCTTACTGCAAGGCTGGGGGACTGCTGTGGGAGACACTGAGCAGCTCTGAGAGAAAGGAAGGATTTGCATTTGAGGTTTAAAGCCTAGTGTTCAAGCCCAAGACCAGTAGCTCATTTATGAGCTCACAATGCCAAGATATCTCACAGGAATTCACTCTCCACTCTTCTCTGCCCCAGCCCATGATGCAGGGCAGTTTCTCCTGGTGCAGCCAGAGTTTGACTGTGGCAGCTGCAGCACGGCAGAAAATCCCTGAGCACAAGTGGTTTGGTTTTGTCTTGCCACATAAACAACTGCAGTCCAGGAGCAATATCCCATATGATCACTGAAAAAACAGCAGTGATGTTTGTGCATAAAACCACTGAAAGAGAAGCATTTCATGGCTAATTTGTAACACAGTCAAACACCTTGTCTGCTTTGAAGTTTACAGGTCTTAACCACTGCTTGAACTCTGTATGGACCAGGGAGATGCACAAGACTCCAGCAATGTGGTGATTCCCTCTCATAGTCGTGACGTGCCACATTTCCATCTTTCTTTCAGCAGCAACGATTACAATCCATGCACCTCATTTGTATTACCCCCATCAGGCTATGTGGAACTTAGTCAGTTAAATATCAAATCCAGCTCTTGCAATTCTGCTTACCTAGAAGAAATAAAGCTGAATGAATTGAGGAAAAAGTAATCGGCTTAAGTTGTTCTGATACAAAATATTTGAAGCTGATCTGAGCTCACATATCTGGGTTACTTCACTGGCATTTAGAATGCTGTGAATGTTGGGTATTGGGTGCCCCAGTAAAACCCTTAACAGGATAAGTTGTGACTGCTGCTTGTTTTCAGCTGTGTGACATCTGAGGTCTGAAGGTTCCTCTGCAGTGTACCCTGGACATGCTCGGGTAACTCTGAGATCCTTGAGTCCAGATGCAGCAGTTCCTACATGCAAGAGACAGAAAACAGAAGAATGCATCTCATTTAATAGAGTGCATGCTGGACAGCAGCTGGCCAGATTAATAATTTTCCAGAATTAATGGAAAATTTTATTGTTTAGGAGGACTTGATGGGACTTATCCACACCATTCACAATCCAGAGTCTTGCTCCAGCTCCTAGAGTAGGCCACAGAGTCAGGGTCCTGGTCATTTGCCTGACACTGTTGTTGAACCAGTCTTAGGCAAATCAGTCAGCATCCATCTCTGTTGCTCCATTTTCCTACAAAACAGAGGGTGACTGTGCATTTTCCATGGCATTTGGAAACCGAAGGGAGGTTATCAGGTCCTTTCTAGGACCAAAACTCAGATCTGGAAAAAAACCCCTCTCTTTAAAGATTTACTAGTGGAGATTTTGTTCTAAGTAATGAAAAATGTCTGATCAAACATAATATTCCTCTGCAAATATTAGTGTAACGAGGCAAAGAGAGCATGAGTGAAACTGCTCATTTTTTGAGATTCTGCTTTCTTTTGGAGCAAGAGACTCTAAGACTGTTTAATTTCAATTTCACCATAATTAAAAGCATGTTCAAATAAAGCCCAGGACACATACATCTTTGCACTTACAAATCTGTACAAGTTATGTGCAAATGTGACACACACAGACCTATGCTTTATTTGAGCTGTGAGTCATAGAAAAAAGGAATGTAACAGCCAGCACAAGGACAGCTGAATGAATTTTCCTCAACCTCCTTGATAATGATGTGATTAACTGTCAGCAGGACTTCCTCCTGTTTCCCAAGAAAGCCCCCATGACCTGTCAGAGCAGTAGAAACCTCTGGCATAGCCCCTGCCAGACCTCAGTGTAGGTACTGCAAGCCCTTGGTCGTGCTTGATGAAGGCAGCTTGCACATGCAGCGTGGGCTTCATCAGATGATCACTGAAACCAAATTTGCTCCTTGGAAAACATGCACACATTCCCACAGTCCCAGGAAACAGTGGGCTGCCAAAACAGATTGCCTTGGCTGACCTGGCCCAGCTTTTTTCTAGCAGAAAATACATATTAAAGATCTCTTAAGCCAATTTGCCAACTTCTGCAAAGGTGAAGACCTCATGGCCTAACCCCATCTAAGTCATTGAATGGGCTTATAACTGCCCTGCCACAAATGCTCACAGGGTGAGCAGCCAAGATGGTTTTATCCACCTGTATTCCTGCAAAAGGTGACCACAGTGTCCAGCTAAACAGCCCTTGTGGGAGTTCCATGAGAAAGCAGGGAATCTGCTCAATATTTTAACTCTGTTGTCTCAAGGCTTTTTCTTGCTTCCTTGGGCATGGACCCTAACACACTTACAGTTTTATGAGTCAGGAAGTGAGGTGCATCTGGCTGTCAGGGAATTGATGGAAGAAATAAAAGGCTTTCCTTGAAGCATAGCCAAGTGCCAAGCTTTTTATGCAAAGTTGCAGCCTGAAGTATGGTAACTACCCTCCTCCTATAGGTACGGAGAAATCAGGCAGCAAAAAAGCAATAAAGTGGTTACATGCTTTGAAAGATAGACTTTAAAAAAAGGGGAAAAAGTACAAAAGCACCTGGGTTTAGTCACAATGTTGCCTTGAATCAAGGTGGTAACCTTCCTTTCCAGAGAAGGTATTACCTTGAGCTTTAGGAAATGGGTTCTGGTGCAGGCTGCTTCACAACACCCATGACTGGTTTCCTCTCCATGGAAACAGCATTAGTGTGTCCAGACCAGGTGCTCTATTTGAGCCAAGATGCTGTAAAGGGACCTATGAGGCCAGCTTATGATGGGACCCCAGAGTGCCTGGGAACACAGGCACCAACTTGTCTTTCTTGGTTCCTCCTCGTCTGCAGGGAGCAGATTGGTGATTAGGCTGGGATCTGCCAAGGTCCTTGCTGTGCCTTGTCACTGGGGATATCACTAGGTGGCCCTCTTAGATTGTCTGTTTCTAAAGAGCAAGTTTTTAATCTTCAAAAAAATATTCTTCTGTTAGGGATTGGAACTTCTTAATATTTTTTCTTTCCTTTTTTTTAAAATAAAGGATTCTTACTTTGAGAGAAATCATGACATAAATCTGGGAGCTTACTGGGAGGTTTATTTCCTGTATTTAGACAGAAAACCTTCAAAACCACAACTCTGGGCTCAAAGGAATGAACTTTCTTTCAGAAGAGTTTTCTTTGTACATGGTTTGAGATGACCTTTGCTCTAAAGTCAGTAAATACATATAAATAAAAGATGATGGGCTTTGAGCAGCTGATAATCTGGTTTGCTTCAGTAGAAAGGCAAACCAGAGGTTTGCTACAGTTTGGCTCAGTGCCAGGAGGAAAAGAACAGGTTTTTTTTTTTCAAGTGGAAGGACGGACACATTTGCAAGGACCCCCTACACTTACCTGAGACTGCACAAGGACAACATATCAGCTTTGCAATCTTGTCATGTGATACTTTTCCTCTGAAATGTTATTTGTGCTTCTGTAAAAGGCCATTGCAACATTCAGCTTTTCATTGCAATACTTTCCAATTAGAAAAACCAGGAGTGTTTATACAGTGAACCTTGTAACCACTTGTACAGCTGCAGCATGAAGGCAGCTTGGGAGTGAAAGAGTTTGTAACTAGAAAAAAATCCCATGATCATATTTCCCAGCACTGAGGAGCTGTACCGAGGCTTTTCTGTTTCATTCCTTGCACAGCTGCTTGGCTACTCAGTATTGTGAATTTTAAGGAGAGCACAGAGTACCAGCACGTTGTGCTGAGAACTTCTATTGGGTCTGCTGGGAGAAGGGAGACATAAAAGATCAGAAAAGAAGAAATTATTAGGGCCTGGGAGAAATTATTAGGGACCAGAGGAGGTGCTGCATGGAAAAGAGTGATGCAAGCTCTCAAAAGGTACTGATGAGTTATTTCCTGCAAGCAGCCACCTCTGCTACCAAAGAATGGTTGGTGCTCCACCAGTTAAGGAAAACCCAAAGACCAGTTCATCTCTTCAGCAGTGAGGTGACCTTCTTGCAGCCTGAACACTTGATGACTGCTGTAATTCAAGATTGTGCATGCTCCAGAAGAACAGCTGCCACAACAGAAGTCATGGAGATGAGAAAAACCAATGAGCAAAGAAGCACACACCTCTTCAATTTGTTCACTGAACTAAACAGAGCAAATCTTCATCCCCAGCAAGGGGAGGGAACAGAAAACATATTTGTCCATCTGGCACATTATACCCAGAAAGATTATGCATTTTAAAATGCTCACTGTCTTTACACTGGACAAAAAAACAAAGGGTGGGTTTCCTCCACTAGCATCAAGTCAACAAACCACCAGTGACAACTGCCAATGTTAATGGAGGGGAATCTGTCCTGGATGCTGCAGAAATGCTGGTGATTGCTCTTTGGATACCAAAACAGCATCATTCCCCATCATCAATAAGAGAAAAAGCCCAGGTTCTCAAAACAGAACATTTCTGTTCTGTACATTCTGACTGTGAAAGGTCTGGCTTAAGACCCAAAAAAACCCTCTCCGCTTTTTTGAAGCCATTTGACTTGCATAGTGCTGGGATTTCTCTGGGAACTTGCTGGGAGGCTATTAGGAAGACTCATGCCACATGTAAGATTAGGCAGCCTCTAGAATCCCTTCCTTTCCTAAGGACACAGCTTGCAGCCAAGCAGAGCTTTGAGATGAGCCCATGACCACCTTGCTGATTAGAGCTGGCCATGTGCAGGGCCTTCCAGGGGTTATTTGCTTGTTCTAGCATTGCACTTGAATAAACTAAGAGCCATCACATTAAGTGGCAGAGACTGCAAAACATCTGCAAAACCTGCTGTCTGAGCTGTCTGAGAATCCCCTTTGCTTACCCATTGGGCCAAGGAAGGTTTTGCAATTAGAAGTGGCAAGGCAATTTGGCACGACAAGAGGCATTTACCACTTAGAAACTCCCATGATTACAGGGGATTAAGTGGTGTGTCTAGTTCCTATCCTGGTGACAGAGTTCCCTCTTAAACACTGCAGAAGCACAGCAGTCACTAAAGCCAGCAGGTAGGACTGGCTGTGAGCTATAGAGAGACATGTCACCTTTCAGCCACTGTTCTTAAACTTGAGCGTGTGTCCTCTGTTACATGCCAAAATGCTACATGCAGCAGAAGTACAAATTGAAGAATGCTTGATGCAGGAAAACCTCCCGGGGACGAGGTTTCTGCTGCTTGCATCCCTTTCTTCAACAGTGGCACCTCTCATCCCAGGAATAAATTATCCACATATTTCTAAGCACTGAGGCAAACACAAGGGCTTTTTACATCTCTCCCAGCCTTGCCTTTTCCATACAACAGTTGTTTCCAATTGATGGAAGCCAGCTTCCATCAGCTTCTCTCAGTCTCCTTGCTTGCAGGAAACAAGTTAGGTACTGACTTTGTACTTTCATCTTATTTGTTCTCTGGGTTGGGGGAGGAAAGGGAAAGAAAGAGAAAGTGAATGTAAGTGAATATCAAGAACCTGCCTTAGATAAAATATTGAAATGTTACAGTGGATAATACATGGGAATGGAAAACATTTTTCCAGCTACATGCAAGTCCTGTCCCCTGCAGCAGAGACCGTACTAACTTGGCTAGCAGCACCTTAGAGAGGACCAAAGGAGGCAAAAAATGTTGCATAGCTTCTGTTATTAACTAAATTCCCCTTCAATAATGCAGCAGCAGACACAGACACAGACCATGCATATGCTCACACACATACACATTCTTTACACTCCTGCTCCAGCAGCACAGGTGCCGTGCTCACATGCAGCAAAACAAGAGGCAAACTTCCTCAGAGGTTTCAGCTGCAGGCTGGGCTGCTCTGTGCTGCTGATCAGCAGGAACCATCCCCAAGATGATTAATAGAGGTTTGCTTTGCAGCTGCCATATCACCACCACTCTGCACTCCTGCATGCCCCCCCCCCCTCCACTTTCCTGGTGGCCATAGCAACATCCCCAACATTGCCTGCAGTGCCAGCTCTTCCCTCCTTTCAAGCAGCCTCCGCTCTAGGAAACGATCCTCGTGAGTAGCAAACCTGTGTTCTCCATGCTTCCAGCCTTTTTAATCTGTGGCTGTTTCCCAGCAGGATTCTGCCATTCACCAGGTGCCAGTGGCCCCGCTCAGCCCCTGCCTTCCCCTGCCCATCCCACCACTGCTTGCTGCTGAGGAGCTTCCCAGGAGTGTAACAATGCCCATAGCAGGCTCAAAGCACGGCTGCCTTCACCTGCTGGCAGCATTTCTTAGGCACCCTCCTCTTGGAGCCACTTCTGCCCTTCACAGAGGGCATGGCCCTGGCCTTGCTGAAGCTCTGCTTGGTGCACTGGCCCAGAATGTCTTGCCTCTCTTCTCTTTGTTCCTCTCTAACCAGAGGGCTGGCTGGACTAAACCCTGGCAAGTCCCTTTGTAAGAGTTGCTGAATCAACCCTGGCACCAGCTGTAGCCAGGAAAATGGCATCCCACTCCACTGGATGGGAAAACACTTGTCTGAGGACATATTGTAAGACATGCTGCCTGAGCATCCATTTTATGGGTGCCACACTGCTGTGGGAGCTGCTCATCTCCCTGCCCTGACAAGTTGCAGATGTTTGCTTCAGTGTTATTCCAGTTTCAGGCACAAAGCGCAGAGAGGTTGGAAAATAAGGAGCCCTAAGGGATTCTGTGAACCCCCCATGTGCTGCCTCAGGGTACCCATGCACCCCTGCTGTGTCAAGACCCTGTGTACACCTAGAAACCAGGGAAAAGAAAGGGGGAAGGTGAGGGAACACAGAGGCCCTCCATTCCCACTCTCAGGCTCCGGGGAACAACTCAGCACTTGTACAGATGCAGGGACGAGGGCCTGCACTGCTCAGCAGTCAATTCAGGTAATAGCTGTGCCAGGCTGAAACTGCTGCTCTGGATGAGCTCTATTCACAGCATTCCTTTTTCCAATGGCTGCTTGCACAAGTGTTCCAACAGGCTTAGCTTTCAAAGCACTTATTGCTGTTTAAAAACACCAAAAAAACACAGACTGTCTCTAAGGCTTCCAGAAGCATACACACAGCTAGAAGGAAAGATTTTGTTTACTTTTAAAGCCCTTCGCTGCTTTAAGATATGATTCATTTATGCAAGGAGATAAAAATGTTACTTATTGCAGGCCAGCATATTTCCAGACAGAGCTAATCATCATTAGCCTTTCTGATTACTAAGTAAACAACTTGCTTAAGTATTGATCATAAATCTATGATATTGCTTGGATTCATTTTAACTTTGCACATTAATGTCAGCTGCTGTGAGATGCAAATACAATAGATTCACTTTCCAATTGCTTGTCAGAATATTGTACATGTGCTACTGCAGTATCCCAGACTCAGATATTGCATTCCTCCCCTGAGGTCTAACAAACAAGAATTTCAAGAGGGCAGCAAATGAATTTCTAGCCTGAGGGAAAACATTTGATGAAAAAAGTCACATTGTTAATAGTTTTCATGGAAAATGAGATGAAAGTGGGGATGAAAAAAATAATACTGGAGTGGTTTTAGCTGTAAGTGCCACTGAGGGCCTGATAAGAGCTGTGCCTTGTCATTTTTTAGACTAGGCTCTTTTGCACACTGGGGCTCCCACTCAGGTTCACGCAAAGTGTTCCTCACTGGATGTAAAGTAGGAGGAAGACTGCTGCTCCCTGTGGGCAATGTCAGGAAAGAGAGCCTGCCTGGTAAAAGCTAAAATATAATTCAGGAAGCATTATGATATCTGGATTGACTAAAAATCATTATTTTTATTCTTTCTCATAGCAAGAAGTTCTTTACTCCTGTGAATAGCTAGCACTTTCCACAATAATTGTGAAAGCCCAATTTATCCAACAGAAATGTCGATGGAAGTCATTTGGGTCAGCTTGCAGGATACCACCTTGCACTTTGAAAACAGCAAGCAAAGTATTATCCTGTTTTATCCATCAGGAATTGAAGGCAGACAGGCCAGGTGGATTGGACAGAGAGTGGATTTTATTGCACAGAGCTGCTGCTCAGCATGGCTACATCACCAGTAGAGGGAAAAGATGTATTGGGGCATTAAATAACCACTGCATGCATTACCACATTGCCCCCTTGAAAGGGAGGCACGGTGGCTACAGAAGTCCATCTTTATTGTTCTTGAATTCATTACGAGTAGTAAACTGATGTGCAAAAAAAACCTCAACAAACCACATATAAAATTCAAGCAGTCCCAAAGTGCCAAGAGATTTTGTACGAGCCCCTGGTGAGGCAGGATGCAGCTGAGGCAACCTGCTTCTCCAGGCTGCTAATTGCCTTGATCCATTTTCAAGGAAGAGGATAAAATGTCACGATGACATATTTTACTTGAGCTAATCAATGCTGTGGGCTGCAAAGCAAAAGAAAACAGCCCTATTAATTCACAATAACCTTCTTCTGAAACCTTTTGAGGTCTCATGCTTAGCTGCTGCTAAACAGAGGATGTTAAATAACAAAAATGCAGAATCACTTGCTTCACTTCTTAGCTCTGATGGGCACCCTTCAGAGCAGGCACAGCTACAGGCTGAACACTGTGGTAGGATCCAGACCAGACACAGCAGCTCCCTCAGGCTTCTCTGCCAGCTGCACTGCCAATGCTTGCAGCAGTCACTGCTGGGCTGCCTCCTCTATCCTCAGGCACCAGCAGCAGATGTGGTCTGAGGAACAAGGGAGCCCCCTCAGGAGTCTGCACTCCTGAGCTAAAGCTGGAACAACATTAAGGCTCAGGACAGCTGGAAGTCTCAGGTGCTGAGCAGGACATGCCAAGCCATTTACTGTATGTTTCTTCAAAGGCCTGCATGAATGAACCAAGTCAGAGCTCTTGGCGTGGGCTGGTTTTTGTTTGTTAGTTAGTTTGTTTGGGGATTTGGGCTTTTTTGTTTTAAATATGAACAGAGGTTAGGGTTATTCAGGGAGGATGTTCTGTCCCCTCTTTCCCAAAACTGTCCTCTTACCCCGACAGAACAATGCTTTTCCTCCCTCACTGTCACACTCAGAGGCTTCTCCCATCCTTTTGTATCAGGCTCCCTCTGTGCTCCATATCATGTATGCACTGAGAGTTCAAAGAAAGCCAACAGCTTTCCTAGGATTAGTTTTTAGCAAAACTTACTACTTTTTTTTTTTTTTAAATTTATTTTAAAAATAAGAACACTCTGAGGAAAACTTCCCTTTAAAAAGCAAATAGACCAGTTGTAAAGGAGTTAAAGTAACTGATTTCAAAGCAATTGGAATACCAAAAGCTTGATAGGTGACGCCTGTGACTGGACTATTATGGCATAAGTCTATAGCTGTTCAAAAAGGGCAAGCGAGATTAAAATAATTATTTTGGTATGTCAATGAATAATTTTTAATATGTATATTGTTTTTATGCTGACAGGACACAGGATAAACTTAGAAGTTTCTGCTTAGTAATGAAAATGAAAGAAACAGCCTGGGACACATGAGAGGTCTGCAACAGGTCATTTAAGAAGCAGAACTAGGTATAGAGTTTTAATTTATTTTCTTTAAAAAAAAAAAAATTAAACCATTAACTGAAGACTTTGGCAGCCTTTTCCTTTCCCAACACAAAGCTGTGAAACAGGCAAGAGATTCAAGAGCTTCTTGGGATATGATGGCAATGATTTTCTGCAAAGTTAAAGGGAAGAGGGAGGTTCGGAGGATGGGTAGCTCTCTGAAGAAACAGTATTAAAAGCACACACACATGCTCTGCCAGTGCGGAGGAAGCATAGCAGGAGAGCAACTTGGCTCTGTTAGGAGCTATGAAACAGCCTGCAACTTGAGAAGAATAGAAAAATAGGACATAGGGCAAGTTATTCAGGAGAAGCGTGACAGAAGAGCATGAATTTATACAGGTAAAAGCAAAGGCCAAAGACACAGAACAGGCCAGAGAACAGCAATATTACTAGGAAAAAAACCGTAAATTAATACATTAGCAAGACAATAGAGATCCCTTCTCAGTGGAAAGAGAGCAGCTAGTCCTGAGGAGTGGAGCAATTCATGGTACTTTGCACTGAAAAGGACACAGCTAGGACAGAAGAATAACACCCAGGGAAAGGGTAAAAGACCCAAAATGACACAAGAAGAGAACAAACCATAGATTACTCTGGTAAGGTAGAAAATGCCTGAAAGCATGTTTAACTGGTTAGACCTGAGGAAATGCACCCAGAGTGCTCATCAGCCTATGGGAGAATATGTCAAAATGACCAGAAATTTTTGTTGAGCACTTGGAGAAAGAATGGCACTGGATAATGGGAAAACAGAAGAGCTAGATGGTCCTTAAAAAAATTACTGAAATGTCCAATGATAACAGAGCAAGTGGCTTCGATTGCAATTCCTAGAAAAGCACTGGAACAAATTATCTAATTATATGTGAACATGCAGTAAGCTAGCATGTTACAAGCAACCAACATCACCAACTCATTAATAAAACCCATATCAAATCAATCTAGTTTTTAAGACATTGCCATACCAGAATATAAAATCTGAGACGCTTGTGGGCTTGGTTTGGGGATTTTTTTGTGATTCCCTCCCCATTACTTTGGGTTTGAGCTGGGTTTTTTTTCCCATATCCAGTTAAGTTTGGAAAAGAGAAAAAATTAGTTGCTGTGTGAAACAGAGCAACCTCAGGGGACTTTGGTAATACAGGAGCTTAATAATGTGCCATGAAGTGAGATCTCTTTAAATGTTTCTCTTTATTTGTGTTTTTTACACTCACTGCTTTGTATGTGTGGCTATCCAGATCACACGAGCTGGCTCCCCACCATGACACAGGTGCTTACAAAGTATTTCTTTAAACAGCACAGTAAGAATAAGGTTTACAAGGAAACCTGGGGTTCACAAATGCCAGATGAATGTAAATACACATTTCTGTGTGCACATGAAAGCATACTGCAGTGGCATCCAGAGCAGTTTTAAAAATAATTATGTGCATTAGTCATGGGGTTGAGCAAGGAAAGGTTTTATAAAGGCAGAGTTGTCAGCCTCCATCCATATGCAGCTGCGTGCGAAGAGGTGCAGGCAGAGATCCAATATGTGAAACCAGCTGATAAATACCTTACACCACTCAGCAAGAAAAACTAAGCTGTGAAAACCATACATGTATGTGAATTATCATGCCCACAGGGAGAGGGGGGTCTCCAAGGGCAGGGGCACAACATGTCAGACCCTGGGGCAGGGGCTGGTGAAGAGCTTCTCTGTGCTGCAGCTGCCTGACAATGGACATGTAGGCCTAGGGAAGTTCTGGTGAGAGGCATGAGACTGAGAGATTTCAGGAATCCACAGGAGAAACCTAGTGGGTGACTGCAGGCTTTTCCCCGTGAGGGAAAGTGGCCAGCTTCCAGGCTGTGGTACCAGGCTGGGCAGGCATGGTACGAGTGGCAGGTGACCTGATTAGGGGTCTTGCTTGCAATAAGTGATGGGGATATAACACAAGAAGATGGGAACAACTGGAAGTTGTGGAGTGTTGTTCAGAAATCTGGGTACTTGAAAGCTATCAAGACACAAAAAGTCATTGGTTAGATTCCTCTCCTCATTGAGTTACCTTGGCTCAATGCACATCATCTAAATAAACCAAACAACTGTAAACCACTGGTCACTGAACAAAACCAACCAACTAACCTCAACTTTCCAATTGTTCCAATCCTAATAAATAAGAGAAAAGTAACCAACCTTTTCAACAAAAACTCTAAATTTTCCCCTTTTCCTTTAGCAACCTCCTACAACACATGAACATAACTAGTGGCTGCATTGCAGACACCATCTGTTCCAGCACAACAGCAACTCACCCACTTCTACCCACTCAGCATGACCAGAATTTAGCACTGCATGCTGCATGTGCAGGGGAGGCACATGTGTTGTGAGTGGTGGAGGAGAGCAAACTAGGATAAGGAAGGGACAATCACTGCTAGAGGGGGAGCAGAGTGCAGCTCTGAAATGAATCCTTCCTTTTGAGAGGACAGCGGGTTGGCCGCACTCAAGAAGGGTGAGAAAAATTCATGCTAGGAGAACCAAATGTCTTGTAAAAACTGCCTAGTCCTGATGCAGCCATCCAAACCTATTGCTTCCTTGCCACCAGCCACAGACAGTAATCCAATCATTTTTAGTGTGAAAATCCTCTAGTACAGTACTCCACAGAGTATTTCTCCACAGGTAGGGCATTCCATGGACCACAGGTAAATCATTCTGGTAGTCAGCCTGGGAATTCTGGCATCAGCCCTGGCAAGGGCTGAGGACCACAACTTGGCCCTCAAATTCTCTTCCCTCATCCAACAGTTTTGCTTTGTGGTCCTGAGATTCTGCACCTAACCTTGGGAGAGAGATGCAAATAACTACATTTCACAGGACTTTAAAACAAACTTTGCTTGGCAACAAGACACTTACAATACCTCTAGTGCCGGGAGTTACACAAAAATGTATCCTCTTCTGCTGAACTTCAGCTCTTGCTACTTTCCCCCACTGCCCCCAACAGGGAATGCATGAAATCTATCAAGAGCTTTTTCTGTAAGAATTTTAAACAGTTTGCACAATTAAATGAGGAGCAATTTCTATGAAGCAACAGGAACACAGTGAGAACAAGGTTTTACCCAGTTTCAATTCTCTTTGCAGAAAGGGCTCTGCACTGTGGGCTACCTCTCAAGGCATGTTTTCAGTGCTGTACTTCCAGTTTGTATGGCTTTCTGCTTTCTTGCTTGCTATACTTGGGTAATACAGGTTCCATGCAGTGTCATTCCCCTTGCACTTGGATGCTTTGGTAACTCCATCATTTCACACAGCTCAACCTCTGCTCTTCAAACATCTGCTGAAATTATATCATATTGCCTCAATTCTGTAAGTGAGCAGTTTCTAAAGAAAATAAGTTAATTTTTCCCATATTTAACCCTTGTGGAAGGGGGATGTCACACCCCTGTTTCCTTAAATACCATCACTCGGTTGACTGTGCATGTATAAACTGCTTTGTTTGTCCTCTGACCTAACCCGAAAGCTCACTGGAAGCAGGATTGCATTTGATAGTTATTATTTGCTCAGCATCAAGCACCCTACCTGTGTCAGGTTATAAAATTGAATAATAATTGGCTTGACTAGGGCAAAAGGCATAATATGTAAAACAGTGCTTGAATATACGCTGAATGTAATCACTGCTATATAAAGCATTTTATTTTCCATATTCTCTGCCATCTAAACTCCCTGAAACACCAGGAAATCACTTTCCTAAGTAATTATCCTTAAAATAATCCTCAATCTACATTACCTTGTAATGACAAAAGAGTAAACAGTTTACACAGGATTTTGCTTTTGTAGATTCCTGTAATACATGCATAATTTACTACTTCAAGTAACACTGAATCTTGCTTGCTTTGTTGCCATCTATCTGTATAAATAATAAAACCAGGTTATATACAGATTTTTTTCAGTAGTTTGAATCAAGTTTTTGCTTTAGTACAGTAACTACTACAGCATGCTAGGAAAAACCCACTCCTTATTTACACATGATTTATATTACCTGTATTATCAGCTTCATTTTAGACTGAGCCTTTTTAATCCCGTTTCTAGTTGAGATGTGAACACATGTGAATGTACTTGTTCTCTGACCATTTTTGGAGATACTTTTGTTATTCACTTAAATGTTCTGTTTTCTTTTTCTATATATATGCTCACATACACATCTATCTCTCTCTCTATACACCCCCTTCCTATCCTGTCTTGATAAAGAGATAATATTTAAAAGTAATGCCATTTATACAGATCTTTAGGACTCCTGTAAGAGCACTTGACAAGATGGAGTTTCTTAGTTACACAACTGAGGAGTTTTAAGCCAGGCCAGTTCTGAGCAGTTGCTGCTATAGAGGGTGAAGAATAACAGAGGCCAAACAGGAAAAAACCAGTAGGACCTGCATCAGGCCATAAGAGAACAGATGACTTTGTAGGAGTGAAAAAACCTTCCCACTCCCAAGGGAGCTCAGACTGGCTGTGGCACTTCCTGCCACAGGGACTGAAGATGGAGAGCCTGTTTTCCTTAGTGAAACTCCAAGAGGAATGGGGAGGAGGAGGAAGCGTAGGAAGCTCCTTGTAAACGGTTATCCTCCAGGCTTCTGTAGAAGGTCTAATAACACTTTGGTTCTGTAGGTTTCCTGCATAACATCTAGGCTATGTTGAGTCCTAATTTTCCTTCAGCTGGAAGTGCTATTTCTGCTCAGTTCCTGCTTTACTTACCAAAGTTGGGGAATTATTCACTGTATAAGAAAGAGTTCCTACAGAGGTGGCATTTTCCCAGCTGGGTGCCTGAGAGAGCTTGAGACATTTGCCCATGTGCTGACATTTCATTTGATAGAGCAGGCAGAGTTACTAAGGTAGCAGAGGTGCAGTATCACAATACTGCAAGCTGTTCTCACACAGGACAATACAACAACCTCTATTCAAAATGCAAGTGTACACAGCAATACGAGATTTTCTTGTAATAGTGTTTCTTAAACTAAAAAAACAAAGCCCAAAACAAAACACCCCAAAAATAAAATACAAAAAACACCACAAAACAAACAAAAAATCTGCAGCACAGATTAAAATAATACAGCCCTAACTCTTCTGAAAAAAAATAAACACTCTCAACCAGTTAGGAGACAGCAACAAGTACTTTTATAGGCAAAAGGTATTTCAGTTTTTGGCATGTAACCAGAATGCTGGAGTCAATGCATCGTTTTAGGCTAAGTAATATGCATAAGCAAGTTGGCCCCATTTGAAGCCAGCAAGCTTATGTTAACTTGGAATCTGTATAATTGAATGCAAAGCTAAAGAGCTACACTATATTTCCATGACATTTGTATGAACATGCATGAGCAATTATCCAGATCAGAGCTGAGGATCTCATGCTCAAAAAGGACAAACCGCTTAGCAAGGAGTAACGTTCAGGATTTAAATGAGAATTTATCAGGTCTAAAAGAACAGGGCATTTGTACTGACACAGAAAGCTCTGAAGGCCAAAATTACACTTAAGCAGGAACAAACCCATTAGCAATTAGTATTCCTATTCCCACAGCACTCTGGGGGAATAGATCAAAGTATACAGTGAGGTTTTTCACACGCCTTTCCATTTTGTTATTACCATCTGACACCCCAGTTCACACCATCATTTGTGCCAGTGCAACCTGACTGTACCTGAGCAATTAACCCTTGGGCTTGAGAGACAGCTAGTGCTGAGGAAACCTTTTCCTATTATCTGATTTTTCAAACTGTAGTTGATGCATGGATGAACTAAAAGGCTCCTGTTACAAATGATGTTGCATCATTTATGGGTGGGTGCTAAGCTCAATGCAACAGGAGAAGTAAATCAGAACACCTTTGCTTAAAATAAAAGTGTTGCAGGTATTTGAGCTCCCCAGTAGCAGTGTCAGGCCACACAAGGGTACATGAGTGTACAGAGGAGTCTGGCCTTTTATCATGCTCCAACAGAATACTTACTGGTACTCCTTATCCCTGAAGATGGCCCTGAACTGCCTCTGAACCCAGAGATCAGCAGCAGTGACCCCAGTCTCCCCAAATGCCTTTCAGTTATTCTCACAGGGTTCTTTTTAACCAATTGTGAACTTTGAATTTTGCCACTCAAAATGAAGAGACAAGTTTTTTGACAGATTGGCTTTTGCACATGCTACCTTTGCATATTTATTTTTTAGTACACGAAACCCAGTTTAATTACATTATACTAGCACTGACAGAAAAAAGAATTTAATCCCAAATCAATATGAAATCAGATACTGATAATTTTTACTATGTTAGTTAAAATATTTTACTTTGAGTACTACAAGGAAGATAAACTAAATTGAGTCACTGCTTGAAAATGTTTATATCACTGAACTATGGCAGGAAAAAGCTATATATGGAAATAATACATATACTGGGGAATGGCATTTGACATTTATATTACCAATTGTTACAAATTCAGGCGAGACTCTTAAAAGTGAGGGTGACAGCTCGTTCAGATTCCTTTGAGCTAGGTAAAGGCACTTCTTCCATACTCCTGGCTCCCTGGTGGAACACCTCACTCCTCTGTGGGGTAGCCACTACCATAAGGATTTTAATGGATTGCCTTGTACGGAGGAATGAACACCTTGATGCTTTGCACTAAGTCCAAAAATCACGTGTAACACTCAGGAAGTTAAAGCCCTCTTCTCCCCTCTAGCAATCAACTACGCAAGTCTTGACAAGACAGCTACAAGCTTGGAGTTTACTTCTGCCTTATCTCCTCCAAAAGGCCCTTCTGCAGCCTATCCTGCTATCAAGCTGTGAAGATACCAGTACGTCTTTCCATAAACTGCTTCATTTGGATTTCCAGAAAAACCTTCATCTTGATAGCTCTCTGTGCACCTATAAGAGATTCCAACCTGCACGCATATCCCATGTCCGAGCTGTCCAGACAGTTCGTTTTGGCCTTGTGCTTCCTTTCACTTGAGATTTCATTGAATTCATAACTTCATCATGAAGGGTTATTGGCCTCGAGCTTAAAAAGACTAATCAGTAGGCAGAGCCACACCTTGTAAACAGCAAAAAGTGCTGGCTAACAACCATCCCAGTTCTTAACAAAATCCCAAACATATTCT
Organism: Orthonyx spaldingii; assembly: GCA_013397795.1. Lineage (NCBI taxonomy): Eukaryota > Metazoa > Chordata > Aves > Passeriformes > Orthonychidae > Orthonyx > Orthonyx spaldingii. Next base: position 867,031 of record VZTJ01002382.1, on the reverse strand, counting down.
CAGGTCAATGCTCTATCCATCTGTTAGTGTCGCATTCAATGTGTTCTCTATTTTGAAACTTATAAACTTGCATTTTAATATGCATGTAAACAGAAATATTTCAAGAACAGCATCACTGGGCTCTGTTTTGTTGTGAAAACGTGACGACCAAGAAGGGACAACAGACCGTGTAGAAGCTAAGGTTACTCAGATGTGCCTGGTGAGTAACCTGAGAACAGGTGAAATCCCAAAAGGAAGGGTAGGTTGCAGATATCTTACATGGGAGCAAAAAAGAAACTCTGCATTCATGCATAAAGGAAAATCTGCACTCAAAACAACTCGTTACGTGGCCTTGCATTACGTGACTGCAAAGGTTTATTCACCTAGTTAATCAAGATAATCCTCTTTAATAAAACTTGTTGAAATGAAATATTCCTAAGAATTTGTGACTTGCTTGGTTTACTTTTTTCACTGTGGTAAGCTATTTACGAAAAAATTATACACTGTATCTATATAGACCAGACACTTCCCATACAAGCTTGATTGTTTAGATAAAATTCAAACTGCATTGACTTGTGATCTCTTAGATGATTTCTTTCCTGTCAAAAAGGTCAATAACTTTTAATGTAATTCTTATTTTCTTTTTGAATAAGCCACAGTAAAACCATATAGCCAAAAATGCTTTATTTCACCATTAATCATATAACCAATATGCATAAAATGGTGGCTATATTTTTGTTCAAAACAGTTCCAAACCCCAAGAAAGCTATATTGAAAACAATAACCAACACTTTATTCCTATAAAAATAAAAAAGAAAAATTATACATTCAAGAGGTGTCTACACTTTTAAACAATAAATTAAACTTTGTAATATCCACATCAATTTACATTTAAAATGATTTAAAAGAAAAGTACAGCGTAGAATACAAATCGATCTCTTTCCTTACCTTCCAAATACATCAAATACATTCTTTTATTTCTTTAATACACTGGCACCTATGATCTTAGAACAAACTATAGAGTGCTACAGAAAAAGAAAAAAAAACCCCAAACATTAAAAAACCCCCAGCCAGAGTCCCTGAATGGATATTACCTTCCAAGATTTTGCTGACAAAACTCTCTAACAAAAATGCTAACTGACTTACATGAAAATATAAACCTAGTGACTAGAATAGTGAACTCTTCTTCAAAACTTGCAAAAACACCCAAACAACTTTGGCTTTCCCAAGTGTTATGCAATTTATTCCAGTACTATAAATACATTTCCATATCAGTTGTAACCAAGGTCAGTTTTAACCAACACATCATCTGTGAGAATGAATGGCAGGCAGATTTTCAAAGCTTTTATAGGACTGTCCCCATTATACACCTTGTATCTCTCTATTAAGGTTACACAATGAAGTGTGAAAATCTAAATAAATTATGTTTAGTGCTTACTGCACAGGTCACTGGAATGTAGGCATTGATACTTGTCATTTATTTTGCAAAACCTGGATTAGAAATAGATTTACATTTGAGTGCATATACTAATTCCTCTCCTAATTTCTACAGACAGTAATTTAATTCCTGCTAAACCCCAAGTTTTCAATCATGTATTCAAAACTCTGAATTAGAAGGGCACCGATCAGGACTAACCCAAGTGCTGCCACACTCACCTGCTGCTAAACTGAAGCAAATGAAGCCCACTGCAATTAACACTGTTGGGCTGAGCTTTTTTTTGGAATGAAGGAAGGGCTTCGATATTCTTGCAAACTCATACAGATACACCTGATCTCACTTTGAACTACACTGCTCAGGTTAGATAATACAAGTACAACCCCACTAAGATCAATATAGGCTGTGGATTTACTCTGCAGGATTTCAGTTTCTTCCCTAAGGGCTGCCTTCCTTTCTCCTTACTCCTGAATCAGGATTGCAATCAACCCTTTGCAAGCAAGTTGACAAATAATCAGGTATTTGGGCTGATGATGCACTTTCTGTGCTTTAATAGCCATACTGCATAGTAGATGAGAGCCAGCTTGCTTTATCACTAGGCAAGATGCACCCACAGCTAAGAAGGTACTTCTAGCAGCCAACCTTTTTATTTTTGCAGGAAAACCTTTTTTTTTCTTCCCTTGTACAAGGTATGTTTTGTATAGAATATGTAAATAGTAATTTCTTACTTGAAGATTCAGATTTTAACTTTTTTTTTTTTTTTTAAGCATAAATTCTAGTGCAAGAATTTTTTAAAGCATAAATTCTTGGTGCAAGATGACTTCCTGATGGCTTGGGAGGGCAAGTTTCAAGGACTGTTCACAAAATGTTTATTCTGCAAAAGGCTAATAGGGACATGATGCTACGTTGGCTTAAGTTGGTAACTGACGTTAGGTAAGGGATTTAATAGCTCTAACAAAGCATCTGCTTCCTCTTAAGCATGCAGGGCAACCTCACCACTTACCCAGCCACATTCAGGTTTCATTTATGTCTCAGAAAAAGACACCAAATGAAAACAGCCAAAATAATTTTGAAGAGGAAAATATTTAAGAGGTTTTTTTTAATGTGACTTAAGAGCACAAAATAGTACATGAGGAAAATGCTCCACCTAAAATTATTTTCTTGGTGAGTCTGACAAAAATCCCATCAGCAGTATGGCTCTTTACTAAAGAAATTTCTCCAAGTGAGATGATGTGTTGAAAACACAGAAGTGTTCTATAAATGGACAAAACCCAATGTATTTCCCACCCCTACTTTACCTGTTAAAAGCATTTTCATATTCACAATGTTTGATTTTTTCCTTTTAATTTTCAAGTTGAACCCAGGTCTTATCTGCCCTGAACAAAACATTTCTTACATGCCTTTTTCCATATATCTTTATGATTTCTACCACTGCTAGCAGCACTGTTTAAATTCCTCAGAAAGGAGATCAGTTGAGACTGGTGTGAACACCACATTGCCTCTTCAGCAGGTGAAAAAAACCATCCTTAAGCAACAGCAACATCACTTCGACAAAGCCAGTTTTACAGCTGTGGGAAACCTCAAAGTGATTTCATAAGGCAAAACAATGACATTTCAGGAAACAAAATCATGAAAGCCAAGTAAACAGAAGCTGAACAGTTAACAGTATATTGAAGTGTTTCACTAATGTCTACTAAAATCAATGCTTTAATATTTTAAATACTACTTTAATTAAATGTTAACCTGCAGCTAAACCCAAAATAACACACAAACTAAGACTCTTATCCAAGTAGTCTGCAAGCAAATTAGAAGAGTCAATAAACCCACATTCTACTCTCCATTCCCACAGCCCACTCCTGAGATGAATTTGAAAATTAAGAAAAAAAAAAGACAACAATATTTCCTGGTCTCTTAATGACAGCCAAAACTAAACAATGTCAACAGTCCACACAATTATTTTTTCCTATAATATTACTGATCCTCAACATTTGCTCTTTATATGAGTGGTAAGAATACTACTGTCACAGGGTTGGTATGAGCTGAAAAATGGTTAAGTCTACCAGTATTGTGTGCTACTTCTTCCTTTTAACTCAGATAAACTTACATTTTTTTTTAGAATGACAGGTTTCAGTGATTGTAGATACCACTGTTTGAAGCCATTGCAGTGTTAAATTACACTAAAACGAAATCATATTGCATTAGACTGCTATATTTAAACTGTTAATTTAATGCAAACTATGGTTAAAACAATCATTTGAGATGGTTTAGCACTATCAGTGTCAGAACGTAAATGCAAGAAACCCGTATAATCAAAACATTGTTTTCTATAATGAATTAATCATTCACTTGGCTTTCAATTGGCTTTGAACAAAATATTTAATGACAAGTTTACCTTCTACATAGCTTCAATTAATAAATGCTTTTAACCAAGTAGACTGGTTGCAGGTTACTAATCCAAATAAAAACATTTCCCAGCTCATGTCTTCTGGAAAGGCTGAAAGAAGTAAGATAAACTTGCACTTAAATGCTACATGTCAGGACAGAAAAATGAAGCCATTATAAGTGAAATAATTATGTTTAAATCATAATTGACTGAATATGAACCACGTGTGTCTATTTTCAACATTTATGCATTTAGTCTGACACAAGAATACTGTCTGTAGCGAAGAGCTTTTGTTGTAAAACAGTATCATACTCTACTTGTAATAAAGCCAATGCATAGTTCATTAGGTAGTTCAGAATTAGAATTCTTTTAAAATACATATATATTTAACTAAGTGCTACATAGCAGAAAATAGGAGGGGAAAATGGAAAACCAACAGTTTAAAAACTAAGTATATGTGAAGACTTATTGCTGAATATGTGGGTACATTTTGACTGCATATAATTTAGTATCAACATCTAAAAGACAGGATAATTAAAAGCAAGCCCCTGGATTACATTTTTTTTCCTGCAAAACACCACCACTATTCAAGGTTTGGTTGTACTTTAATGATTTGTATTTCATACATCTGGTTACACAAAAGGCATTCATGGTTTAGGGCACTGTTTTTCTTATTTTTAATAAATGGCAAGATCTGTCCCTTTCACCTCTGTCTCAGAAGTGTTCCCCTGTGAGATTTCTGAAGACATGCTGAATAGGCAGTTTAGCTACTTCCATATCAAATATAAAGTCACTAAGTTAAAATTTGTTTAATTCTGTAGAAATAAATGTTAGTGTATTTCACAGTGATGAAAACCTCAAAGGTTTATTGCTCCCTCTTCATCCACCACCACACTAAACATTTTGAATACTTATTTTCATGATCATGCCAGCACAGGAGAAATCAAGGTTAAGCTGTTTATGAAGGTTATACAGAATCTTGTCTTCACAGCATTTTCTGCCATTTGCCAATTGCTTGACAATTAAAAACGTTGTGGTTATGAGTTTTAACTCCCACCAAAAACCCCCCAAACCGATCAATTAAGTCTATGTCTTCATGATTTCTTAATTTTTGTGGAAACAAAAGCTGGTGTTAAGATGTTTTCATAATTATGCTTTCAATGCAAGATCAGATCTAAGGCATACTTCATTCAGTGCAAAGTCATCACACACTACAGACAGAAGACAAAACCCCTTCAGTTCTCCCCTATGGACCCTCCAGGTACATGTGCAAAACCCAGCAAGACTGAAATAAAGATGGACACAATATACAAGCTACATGTGTAGTTAATATTTTCTCTAAGGTATTTAGAAAAAAGATCTTATGGAGATTACTATTCTTACAGCTTTGAAACTTCTCTCCGTGGCCAGCAACTTCAAACAAGTTATTTAAATTCAAGAGCTCCCTAATGGTATTACCAAATCCATCCAAGTTTACCAGAACAAGAGCAGCATTTGTTGTCACAATATGACCATCATCATTTAAATGCACACAATACTAACCTAAGTTAAGCCTATACCATGTATCTTGAGACTGGAGTTATATGAGGAATACATTTACAGTATTTTGGTAAGTACATATTCAACATGAAGAAACATAAATAGCAATTGGAATATAGGAATAACCTTGAACACAAAGAAACTGTGAGTACTTCCATGAAAGACACGGATATCACAAAGATGCTCTAAATATTTTCTTACAATTTATTTTCTTGCATTTTTTCACTTCTTGACAAACTATTAAATGCAAGTCATGCCATCTGCAAGGGATGACTCTGAGACCTGGGCACAGGAAAACTTTGGGGGAAAAAAAAAAAAGAGATGCTTTAACAGACAGGCACACACATAACAGAGAGGAGACTTTTGTTACCCTTCCAGGAGACACACATTCTTTACTGCCCATTACTTCTTTCATAGGAAAAAGCCATTATATTTTCTCACTGATCAATACTCTACCAGCAGCAAGCAGCCTGCACTTGTGCAACACTTATCCATATGGATTCTTCAATGAAGCTTCCCAGGTAATATGTGCATGTCCACCATCATTTTACATCTGGATTCACAGACAGATTGAGTTATCTGACGCAATTTAGCAAGATAAGAGTGAACCAGAGGTACAGTCTTTTGCCTTCTAATCCATGCCAAATCAAGCAAGATGACAATGATCCAAAATATTACAAAAAACTTCAGTCGAAGTGAAATTTGGAATGCAGCATATAAGGATGAGCACAAACCTATTCATTCTTCAACCTAACAAAGCCAAGCAGGTTTCCATGTTGCCAATTACCCTGCACATCCCAATTAAAACTCTTTTGATCAACAGATCAACGAGGGATCTTCTTCAGCTACAGCTAATAATGTAATCTTGGGGAAAGGACCAAGCCTACAAAAGACAACTCAAAAATTTAGCTCATCCTATATTCACTTTCTAGTTATCTCCTGGGGGAAAAAACCCATAATCTTCCAGTAACATGAGAGATGCATATTGTACAGCTGTGATAGTTTCTATAATGAAACTTCAGCTATAAATAATAATATCCATAATACAAACCATAATTCTAAAATATATCTGAATATGTGTGTGCATATATATCTCTCTGAAAAAAAATTATCTAATTTTCTCTTTTATACATATAAACATTTGGCTAATATGCCCCATAAAATTTTTTCCTTATATAGGACTAACTTTTTAAATAACAGAGTTTTAAACAGTCCCTTAGAATATTTTTAAAACACTATTAAAAAATTGAGAACTATCTCAGGTTAATCAAAAAGCACACACAAAATAATTTAACATTATACAAATGTGGTTATATTGTTCAGAAAGTCCAATTCTCCCATCTGAAATGAAATAGAGACCAGTGTACCTTAGGGTGAGTTATTCATCAATGTACAAATTCATTCTCTCTTTCCACGTAAATCTTCAGGTGAATTTAGCTGCATTTCTGTATAAGCAAGAAACACAGTAAATCTGCAGAACTCTTGCAAAAGGGAGTCATGTTTCGCTGGATAAGAGTGCTTTTGCTGGAGGGCAGCAAGTCAACACTTTATCACCATCTGAACACCAGCAACACCTGTGCCCTGGTAAGCTTCACACCTTGAAATAGCAGCAACATATTTGATGGGTTCAGTAGTAATTTTTCTTCCAGTATTGGATTAGACTACTTAGCATATACAGTAAGTCGAAAGTCTAGTACTTGTGTGCAACATTAATCTACATTTACATCTGAGAACTCATAAATACACATGGAAACAAACATGACAGAGAATTAAACCTCGTTTTAAGTTAAAATGTTTTCAGTCCACATACAGAAACAGCAGTGAAATGTATAAAGGAGATGGATAGCAGAAACAGAAGAAAAGGGGTGCAATAACTAAAACTGTAAGAAGTAGGTCACAGTCGAAAGGGCAACTAAAATTGACCAACAAAAGATGTAGACTGTACCATCTGCATAAATGCCTAAATGCAGCATTATTTTCACATCACATACAGTAGATGTGATTTCTAAGCAGCATATTATAACAGCTGGCATACTCACTAATAGATTTATGGTAACTGAACATTAAATTTCTCCATCTCAATGTACAGTAGCTACACATTAACCTTTAAAGGTTAATGACCTCTTCATCAGCCTTTTAGTCAAGGTTACATTTCCATGGATATTTAGCATCCCAATAAGAAAGTTACAAATATTCACCTTCAATGAACTTTCACACAATACAAATATATTAAATACCCGCTTAAGCTGAATCATTTCAATAATAGGATTTTCTTTTTGCTATTTCAAAGGAAACACAAGAAACTTTGTAACTTCCAAAGTAAAGGGTGTTTTAAGGCAGTAAAAGACATGTATTAAGGTTTCCATGATTGTTTATGGTTGTCTATGTGAATAAAGCATTTACACACAATTGCTGTCATATATTTATCTATGTGACTTCGTTATACTGTACATGATTTAGCAATCTTCTTGATAAATTTAAAGTGCCACAGTTCAAATGTGCTCATCTGTCTTTTCACGGGCTTCTAGTCCGTTCCAGTTGCTTTCAGAAACGAGCCCTTACTTTACTTAAAGAGCAGTTTTTTTAGGCGAAAAAAGAATTCATCCTTCACTGCTGTGCTAACTGGAATCCAGTGGTCGAACCAATCCTTCTTTGTAAACACGAAGAATAGCTTCACAAACAAATTTGTATTGACTCTGTGTAGGAAAGAAAACACAAAAACATTTACGAATGTTCAGTTAAACTGCTGATTAGACAGTACTATTGAACAGGACTAACAGTCCCACGGCTTCCTTTTTTCCTGAGCAATGACAGGAGAGGAGATACAAAGATGTGGGGAGAAAATCCTACTCTCCTGCCTGTGTTCACAGTAAACAAAGCTAACATTTACTCTTCCTTGAAGGACAAGCATTAAAAATCACACACCAAGGAAAACACAGTCCCCAAAATTAAAAGAATACGTGCTTAATTTTCAGGGAATAGGAATGATTTGTAAAAACTATGCATGACTTTCTGACTAAGTTTAACTTGATATTTACCTTCTTTATACATCTCATCTATTTTGGGGGCTTTTTGGTAGTTTTGTGATTGTTGCGAGTATTCTGAACTTGCTAATCCTGTAGTTACATATTACGGGGCACATTTAAGTTACATGACCAAGACTGCATTTAAAATTACCATATATGATATATAGGTGCAACTATCTAACTGAAACCCTTTTTTTTCCCCAAACCACCTATAGTACTGCAGAAGGAGTCACTTTATTTTCCATTTTTGATCAGACCACCTATCTCCTTTTGTGACAGAAGGGGTTCAAAACTTTTCAAATTAATATTTTTGAAGATCAGCAGCCACATTAATTCTTCTCCCACCCATTATTTTGATCTCAATTAGTTCTTACAGTTTACACAAATTAGTTTCTTTTCTGCATTATACTATTACAAAGATTAGTTCTTCCATGACTTTGTGATGTAACTATTTGCTAAGAATGATCAGCCTGCAAGCCCCTTCCTAAAAAATGATACAGGGAGACATTATCAATAGGACTAGTGCAGTACTAAAAATCCAGGTAGCCTGAATAAATTTTTATGACTAACACAATCCTGAGAACACAAGATGATTGAAATTTAAAAGAACTTGCAAAGATCAAAGCATCCTCACTTCTTCTGTGAAAGTACTATTGTCAAAACCCCCAAATGAACACTTTTCTCTAAAGTTCCATGTCATATATTCAGAGAAGCACAGCTTCACACATTTTTAAAATCCCTTTTTCCATCTTTGAAATCTTCTCCCAGCTGCCCTTGTACTGTCAGCTCCCATCAGCTCTTCAGAGGCATCTGGAAACATTTCCCCACTACCTCCCAAAGGGCAGGGCTAAAAGTTAACATTTGGACTGTGAAGGACCTTAGGTTGCCTTTAAGCAGCTTGGAATATTATTCTTGTCCATAACATAGCACATTTTCTTTTAAGTACTGAAAAAATGTAAGGAAAATGGGAAAGTGGAAATGAGTTTTCTGCACCTCGATTTTCCTGGCTTTTCTTTCAACCTTTCAGTCAATTACTCCCACCTTCAATATCACTGTGTTCTTATTTCTTAATTACCTTGACTTTTCTCTTCATTGTTATTGTCATTTCCATATTTCTACTGCCTGAACTAGCCAGGTGGGGTATTTAGCTCTCTGCTCAATACTGCTGTTAACTTGTGTCGTCAAGTTACTGAACAAATAAAAGAATGATCACTTCAGCATTGCTTCCTCTGACTCAATCTCTGACTACTTGTTTTCTTTGCTCTTATCTGTTGCATGCATTCTTACTGCTTACTCAGCTGGTAGCTAGTTCTATTATGTACATCCTAAATACTGCATTCTGCATTGTTTAGATATCTATTTTCTCTTTATAATATATGTAATATAATGGTTAATCTTTCTTTTGTTAATGAAAGGCCATACACTTGCACCAACTTCTTATAGCTTCATCATTTGGTTGAAGCTTTTGTTTTGCTGTTCCTGGTAACCAAATTACTGGTCTTTGAGAAACTACAGCTTTCACATGATTAACAACAGACACTAAACTGACCAGATAATAGCTCTGATGGGTCCATTCTTACTGAATATGCCCTATCTGATATTAACTCACAACATGCATCTGACAAATTCTATCACCTTAGAATTGGAGCACAGGCACAATCCCCACAGGGCAGCAACATGCTTTAGGCAAGGCTATTAAAACTGAACAATCCCTTTATTACAACTGAATAATTTCTAATGCCTTCTCCCAGAAACCCTGAGCGGGATATCAAATATGAGCAGTGAGGCTAGCTGGAATGCAGGCACAGGAATGCGATAGAGAACCCAGGATAGATCAAGATATTAACATGCAGCTCTCTGGTATTCTGTTCTCTCATAGTTGAGTGCTTGCTTATGTGTCTCATTTACAGCACAGTATGCCAGTTTTGCTCACTGGCTTTTCACAACAGTATCTGCCTACTTCAAAAATAACAAGTGAATTTAGTTTCACACTATTGCTGCTACAGATCATCCCTCTCCCGATTGTGCTGACAGAAAACTGTAACACAGCAAGCAAGGTAAAGAATCCTATTTTAGATATTTGTTTTCCACACTGGGGATATGACTGTAGGTGTATTTATTACTATTCACTGTACTCTTCAGTTATGTCAAAGTGTGGCGTGAAAGAACCATTCTGGCTGACTTCTCTTGTAACAAAAGGGACTCAGTCTTCTGGCAAGCTGAAGTTTACTTCAGGTTTTTACTTCTGATTCTCAAGAAGAGACCACCTCTGGGATGTTGAAGCTTGAACTTGCTTAGGTAACTTTAGAAACTGAGGGGCACGTGTAGACAGGTGCAACTCCAAAAGCTAACACTCAGCTTCCTTAAACTTGAAGCTAGTGTTCTTCATCTCATGACAACCTTTATCATCAGCTCAGCTTCTGCTTCAGCAAGGAACAGGCAGGGGACCCTTCAAACAACTCCCCTGTCCCTCCCATGCAGTCCCGACCTCCTTGCAGAGAGGGCACTCCTGCTGCAACGAACACGAGTCCCAGCAGCACGCACAGACAAGTTCTGCTCACTGAGAACTTTAATGGTACTCAGGCAGCTGGAGATCCTGACACTTTTATGCCCTTTGATAATGCAAGACTTCCCCCACATCTAGTCATAACGCTAGTTCCTGCAGTCATTAACCTGTTAGTTAATAAAATTTGTCTTCTTAAGTTAACTCTTCTGTTATCAAATGGATTTATTTCAATGCATTTCAGGCATTTCCTTTGGAAGATGGGACAGAAATGCCCAATTTAACTGTTGGCTTTCTGTGTTTAAACCTCCTTACTTTCATTTCTCACTGGGCATTTAGCTCTCCAAGATAACCCACACTTAGAATTCTTGTCATCCAGCCTGTCCTAAAGAAAAAGCAATCTCTCATCCTTCATTCTTGGTCTCTAATGCCAGTATGTTCATTTCCAAAGGTGACGCAAAATTGCCCTCACGATCTCAAGCTGTCATTAAGCCACTTTCATCTTAAAATCACCGTCTACTTTCATGTTTCAGTTACTGATGCTACACAACTTGCCCTGTGTTTTTTCAAACTGGGTAGTGGCAAAATTAAAAAAAAAATCCACAATATGTTCTTAGAGAATTTCTACCGTAAAGTAACCTATTGAAAAGCCACTTCCTGCTTTTCAAACCAGGCCACAAATACTTTGATTTTACCTTCAACTTAATAACTTCCTATAATGCTCTGTACTAGATTGAAAAGCAAAGATTTATTCTAGCTTCTTGCAGAGAATTTAGACAAAGGATTGTGAACAGAGGATCAGTACAAGTCTGACTTCGGGCATTGTAACTACTTGCAATGTATAGAAATCAATTATCTTTTCATGGCAAGATAAGAAATATTTACAAATTAGATAAATACATACCTCATTAGCAAAGCAGCCTTTGCCACCATGCTACGTTATGCTAAATATATGAAGTTTGAAATATAATGGCATCTGAAGATTCATACTACTAGAGCCTTTAAAAAAATTTTGGGCCTGTTTCATAACTTGACAAATGGAGTGTATATACAGAAAATGATGCTTCCTCTCCATCACTTACTGATGTTTGCACCATCATAGCTCGTTGGTCTCTCATTTTCCGTACAATATCCAGTGGATAAACAGGTTGGTTCCTTTCAATTAGGCACATGGCCGTTTCCATAGTGACCAATACACCAGTGCGACCGATTCCTGCGCTGTGAAATGCAACAGGAAAACAGTCTATAAAATTAGGTTTTTGCAATGCACCAGATTAATATCACAGACCTAATAATAGGATGCTAAACAGCCTTGGAAATCACAGGAAGACCCTAGTGAAATTCAAAGAGAATGCAAATTTTATTTTTACAGCAACTTCAGTAATATTTTCTGGCAATTACTAAAAAGAAAAGATTTTTCTAATATAAGTAAAACTAAAACCTGACTTAAAGTAAATGCATTTTTAAACAATTATAACTGCTCAAACTGTACTGATTTGGTATTTTTGTCTTAAAAAAGTAAGATCTAATTGACTGTTTTTATGACACACATTTGAACAGCAGGAAAAGAATTTTTGCAACACCATTCAAAATGATATTACAATAGTGGTAGAGGACAAAAACCAGAGAACAAATTAAATTGCAGATTATCAGATCTGTGATAATTATGTGACTAAGCCATTTCACACAGAAAGAAAGGGAGACAAAGTAAACTCATCCTTTAGCTATAACATCAGTGTTTCTGCCTTCAGTGGTAAATGCTTGCATTGCACAATTTAACATTTTCATCTAATTCAAGGAATCTCCTGTCTTGCAGACAAACTTTTCCCATCAAATGCTTATAGTAAGGTTGAAACAGATCTATAATCATAATTTTAAAACACAAGTACCTGCAGTGGACAAGAACTGGCTCATTCTTTACTCTCTTTGGCCTCATACAGGTCACAAACTCCAAGAAGTCCATGGAGTCATCAGGAACGCCATGATCAGGCCACGCTACGTACTGGAGATGGGTGACGGTGTGTTGTTGTTCTGTCTAAAATACAGTAAAGTTTTCAAAAAATGTCCAGTGTTATGACTCCTGTATTAATGTTTATTAGATACAAGTCATATTTTTCACAGAAAGTATCTTCTACAGATGCAATAAGAGGTAGATGGAGTAGAAAATGTTTGTGATTTTAAAATTCAGTGTGAAGTACAGACATGTAATTCTTGGAAAGAATTCATAAGGCATAATATCTTCTAAATAAATGAGGTATCAAGTTTAACTTCTGTGACCTAAACATTTTAATTTTATTTATTGACTGTTGGCCTATTATACTTTGACAACATTGATTCACCTGAGGTAAAATGCTACAAGACATAAGCATAATAGTACTTACATAGTAAGTATACATACAATAGTTAAGAACTGGTTGGAAGAAACAACTGAGAACAACAGAACTATTGAGAACAATACCAATATAACAGGGGTTTAGGGGTATGCAATCTATGGTAAACATGTCTGTGCACACTTACAGATTCAGGTATAATAAAGTTGCCTGCAATACTTGCTAAATCTGGTTTCTGTTAGAAAACAATACATGTGTCATTCATACATACATGCTCATTGTACATATATGAATGACATCTGTACAATCCACAGGAGGACACTTTTCTTTATGGAAGTACTACAATTAGTTAAAAGATTCTGTTGTACGAAGAGTTCATTTTTGTATCAATTATATGTAAAAACCCCATGGTTTTACAGAAGTTCTTTCAGTTTAGCTTTTTGTTAACTTTGATTATGAAATCACTCAATCATCTTTGCATTCAGATTGGGCTCAAGTGATATGTTACAGATGTAACTAATCATTAGGGTGGGAAGGAAAAGACCTAAGATGCTCGTGAGCTCTGCTGCATCATGCAGTGAGGATCTTGTTCTTTACAAACTGAGACAAGTCTTTATGCTCCTTTATTTCTTCCACACATTTTGCAGTAGTTAAGCTGTTACCTGCATTTGATTTATGTCCATTACTAGACTTAACATTTGACACCCTACTGAGATAAAACTCTTCTTTATTGCTGGATTAGTCTATAAAAGCTAGTCTTTCTCTAGTGGTTCACACAGGAACGTTTTTGTGATGCTAGTGACTTTAAAAGGTTTTCCCCCTTTTCTCTTATGCTCACAACTGTTGAAATATTGGACCTGTTTTAAATGTCTTCAACTGCTTGTTTTCTTCTCCCACTTGAGGATGTTTCACTCCCAGGGAACAGGCTAGCAGGACACAAAACATGGAAAAAGTACAACCTATGTACCAAGCAGACTCTTAGGAAATTCATTTATTCCCATCAAAACAATTGCAGAAATTTGCAATTGCCCACAGGGACAAAAAGAAAAATGACATAGGTCATACTTTGCTTCTTAAAGGCAGAGCCTGAGCAATCAACAATTAAAAGGTGCTGCATAAGGCTCAAGTGGACCACATAATCTAACATTAATGACCAAGCCTGCTATTATACAAATCACATTGGGATCTATCATCCAGGTCTTCAAAAGATGCACAATGACCAGGATCTCAGCAGGAAAATGCATGCATGGCCGTTTGCTACCCAGCTCTGGTGCCTTTTCTGAAATGCCACAGATGGAAAAAAATACAAAAACTTGTCTAGAAAATGTCATTAAAAAGTCCTCCTTTGAAAACCTGCACATACTTAATCAAAAGGGAAATGAGATAAAGCAGCAATTACATGTAGCAGTTTGAGCTGATTATCTTAAATCGGAGACGTTTGAATTACAGCATCCTGGTGAAACAAAGACTTGATTAATTTGAAAATTATCCAAGACTGAGTATCCAGTTGCCTTCCATGTGCTCCAAGAACTTAAAGCTATACTACATGGATAAGTGCCAGTGGCACACCTGAGAAATGTTGACAGTCATTTGTAGAAGCAAAAAGTCATTTTACAAGCTCAGAACAAAGGAAAGAGTTAACTTAATTTTTACTTATCAGTACTTCAGGCTCAAATACAGCGAGTTGCATTTAGTTAAATAGTTTACAGGCATTAGGTACAAGAAGCATGTTACATAAGACTTATTCAGAGTGAGAATACACTTTAAGAACATGAACTTAGTTCTCAGAGCTGCTGCTTTAGATGCAAACATCTTCAATTTCTGTTATGTGCCCTAATCATCCTTAGAGACCAATACAAGTGTTTGTTAATTATTCCAGGTATGCCTCAAGTTTCAGTGTAGTTTTCTAAGTATGTGTGGTTTAACATTATGAGTTTTGATTCTTTTGTTGAGCTCTTCTGAGATGATTCAAAATGCTGAAACTTGACTATTCTACCACTTGCTTTTCAAAACGAATACATATTTTAAAACACCTTATGTTTTATTAGCAATTTAAACCTAATGTAAACAGTAAATATATTCATTTATGTTAGAATTAGTTTTTCTATTTCTTTTATGTGTCATGCAGAAAATATCAAAGCAGTACTCTGATGAAGTCCAGATTTTTTAAAGCTATTTTTAGCAGGGTTTTTGGCTTTTTTAAAAAACATAGTATCTTCAAGTCTAGTGAAAGTCAGCTTTTAAATTCAGAAAATGTCAGCCAAACAACACCCCACATAGAAATAACTTACATTAAAAGACCATCACAGTTACTAAAATCTAGCACTTATACAGGAAAAGAAATGCTAGAACTGTAGTTACTGGTTTCATATTAGCCCTACAGTACATGTTCTGTTAGCAATACTTATTTTTAAACACTATTCCTCCCAGATCCCGCTCCTTTGTACAAACCTGGTAGTGAAAAATAAGAGGCAACTTCTCATTATACTCAAGTTACTCATCAAACCACTATTCTCTGCAACTCAGTTTAAGTCTTTTCCACAATTTTTTCTGTCTGCACTGAGGTTTTCAATGACAATCATCCTAATGACTGGTAAATTTATAATTTTTCTTCATAAAAATCTGGCTTTATTAGTCCTGTGTTATGAGTCTTAGAGAAAGTGAGACAGCAAGAGCTGCTTATGGCTTGGTTGCTATTTTTGCCTAACTTGACCCTGTACACCTTGCTATTCCAAAATTATTTAATGGCTTTTTTTGCATTCATGTAGACTGGTTTAAATGGAATTCATATATTGGGAATTCTCCAAATCAGTTTAAGAATTATGGATTCAAAAAAATTAGCTGAAACAACAGACTCCAGAGATACTTCAGGATTATAAACTCTGCCCAGGTTATCATCAGCTCTTTGGGCAACATTTAGCTTCTTCATGGTGCTGATCCACATTTACTTAGTAGGGAGTTACAGAGGTCTAAGATATCATGTTTGCCTCCAGCGGTTTGTTACTGTGCTTCTGCTAATGGTTATTGTCATTACAGCAAAGTTTTTCCGCAAAGGATCTCCAACAAAACTATGTACTTGTCTCTACCCCTCCTGGGCAAATTCAAGACATCTAACAGAAGCAGCAGCTTCATTGTGGTTAAGCTAACATCCTAGATTTTGCTCATAAGCACATGATCTTTTCCAGTAAGTCTGCCACTGGGGCAGAAACTCCTGACAAAGAATATGGCAGTCACAGCTAACGCTTCAAATGGCTGCTCTAACACTTGCAATACAGCCATACTTCCAAGACCTTTGGCCACAAATATATCCATTCTTCATCCTTCTGCAGTTTGCAGCCTTGCTTGTCATAATTACATCAAAAGGCAAACTTCCTTGTTTCCTTCTCCTTAAATGACAGACTCTCCCTGATTAATAAAAGATGCATATGCTCTTCAGAAAATCAACACACAGAGCTTAGAATCATAATACTCATATAGAAAGAAGGAAATTTAAACTTGAAATGTCAACCTTAATTCTTATTTATGTTAAAAATCAAGCAATTGATTTTGCATTTCAATGTTTCAGTTAATGTCCTTTTTCACAGAGGTTATAACATAATCTTCAATAATTAGAGAAAGAAAAATCACAATGTAGAACTACAATAACCCTGAAATGGCCTTTTTATCTTCTAAGTAAGAAAGGGTGTGCTCTTTGCCAGTGAGCTTTACAAACATACCTTGAAAGCTGAGTCTGAGTCTGATTGGGGCTAAAGCCCAGTTTCTGAAGAGTAGATACTCTAGCAAGTGGCATTTGGCATTTCTTGGACAACTGTTCAAACATCATTATGCTGCTGCACACACTTGCCATAACACTTCTAACTTACTTTTGTTCTTTGGCTCTTTATGATTCAGAATCAGTGAGATTTAATGGCCAATATGTTGCAAGGTATTTATCTTAAAGAAAATGGAATGAAAATTTGTTTCAGATTTCTTATGCTATTTTTTCAAGGATTATAAAGAAATACCTATGTTGTTTTACAAAACAGTGCACTGTGTGATGAACTCTGTACTCATACTACATGATTTCCTTCTTTGGTCTATTTGTTCTGGTCCCCAAAGTGTTCTAAATCTTTTTTTAAAAAATAAAAAGCCTCAACCAACCTCGAAAATCCCCAAACTTATTGGTACAGTATAGTTTTCAATCTTGGTCTTGAAAAGAAAAGGCAGGAAATTAAACCTTTGCTCATTTTATGAGACTTAGGTTACAAGTAATTTGAGTGACAGGGACTAAAACTTTGTGTACATATAGTTGCAGTACTACTTTTATAAGATTAATTTCTTCTTTGCTGACATTCAAGTTTATCACTTACAGATTAGTTGGCCAAAATATAGAAATAAATACCATGCTGCTCCCTGACTGGGTGGTTTCTCATAGCTAGAAACAGAAATACTGTAAACTCTCTTAACTGAAAGACCTTTAAGTACTGACATCTAACATCTCACATGTTTATGACTGCAAAGGAAAACTTAATCATTTTAAAACAAATTTGGATGCACTGTCAAGTGAAGGAATGTCTAGTTACAAATGTATGAGACTAAAGTATTGGTCATCTTGCTGTAACAACATTGATTAAATGTTATATTTTAAAACAGATATTGTTTCCCTTGCTTACTACTTACTTTTCCTTGCTTACTACTTAACATTACTACTAGGCATTCTGGTAACAGTCAAAGCTGTTATACAGAAGTTTAAAAGACTGACTACAAATTAGCCTTTGGTCAGAACACAGTGATTTATTGCACATTGTATGATAGCACAAACCCTTCAACTTTTTAGAAAATACCTGTGGCCATAGAATTTTGGAAAAGAGATGAAGAAGTGAGATATATAAGAAATGCAGGTCAACTTAGAAACAAAAACCAAACTTCAACCCCTATAATTCAGGTTGTGGGAAGTCTAGATGTAACCTGAACACAGATTTCACAACACAAGATAACACGCTGTGTTTTGCCTTCTCTTTGCTTTCTAACTCACTAGACATTTGCGTGAAAGCATTAGGAGCTACGGAATATATGTATCTTTCATGAATTGAGCACATTTCAATTGAGATACATATAGATATTTTTCTTTTTTAGAATCTGACTAAAGAAAATGAAAAGGAACTGGTGAGATTCTGCATCTTCTCTCAAAACAACTTCATTATGCTTCACTTCTTTATTAGCTGTTCTAGCTGTATGTGCCATTAACCAAGCGACCCATATTTCATCCTTGAAAGAGGAGAGTTACTTGGGAAAAAACTCTCATTATAAATCAAAATACTCGTGAAGAGTCAGTGATTGCAAAACTGTTTAGAGAAAAGCACTAAACTTCCTTATATTGCTTATTGCAGTACCTGTACAGCATAATGTATTACAGAACTTCAAAAACTGTCTTTGAAGAAGCTGTAAAGCAATAATTATATTGATCCATAAAATATACACATATTGTATTTTAAAAAATGTGTGTGTCTATATGGACACACATGCATATTCACACACAAACACTGTCAAACACAAAGTCTTCATTTACCTATCTATAAATGTATTCATTTAGCTTGTTTGGGGATAATTAAAGGCAAGGGACATTTACCTCAACGTTTGTAATGACCATTTCTCTGACAACATAAGCAATTGTGCAGTCTTCAGAGTGGCATCTGACACGGAAGCAGCCATATTCCATTACATCTGGTGGATCAGGCCAATACTGGTGACATTTGGTCTGTAAAGAAAATTAGGCACACATCAAGACTTTTGTACACAGGCCCTTCTGTTTCCAGTTTTCTCTCCTGTGTTGTGGTTTAGGGAATTCAAGGAGCAGTATAAAATCTGTTGCGGTTTGCTGGTGAGATTTTTTTCATCCAAACTGAAACATAACAGAAAAAAATAGGCTAAATTCTCCACAAACTTCTGTTTCAGTGATTTGTAACAAATATTCAGGTACACTGATGCATGATGCTGTTTATCTGCAATTGCTAAAATGACTTCTCAAGGCATAGTGTGGGAGAACAAAGGTGGATTTATTCTGTTTTAAGAAAAGAAGTGTAGGGGTTAAATTTGTAACTAACTTTCGCCATCTAATAGCAGGTTACAGCAAAGGCAGAGCCACATTCTTTTTGAAAGTGAACAAGAAAAGGACAAGAGACAACTGTAAAGATGCAACAAGGGAAATTCTGATTAGATGTTGGCAAAAAAATTCCATTAAGAGGGTCAAGGACAGAAACAACAAGCCCTATGAGAATGTGGACTGTCCACCTACGGAAATAATTAAAACTGTGACGTGACCTGCACGAAATTCAAAGCTGTTTTTATCTATAACTTTTAAATTGATACAGAGTAGCAAGAGTTGGAATTTTTTAAATGTTAAAAAAGTCTTAATTTTACCTTTAATAAGGCTCAATTTTCAGAGGCTTGAAATCCAAATTATAGCCATTATGCCTGAAATTTTTACTGCGGTAATTTATCTTAACTACTTTGCTTGCCAAATTTAAGCCAAAATAATGTATTCATTTCTTTAAAAAAATGAACATGACTGTGGAGGGAAAAAATCCTATAATACACATCTTAACACCATTGGAAAGCGATAGTCTGGAATGCAAAACCTCCAGGGACTGTGAAAACCTTACCATTTAATCTAAAAACATAATTTTTAAAACTATCAAGTACACATTAAATCAAAATACACCAAATTTTCACTGTACTATTCCAAAATTCAGGGAGAGACAGAATTTATCTAATCATAATTAAGACTTATCAGAGCAATTCCAGGAAAGAGCCTGAGATGTAAATAAAAATAAGCAAGCTAAATTCTGACCACTCCAGTAAACACCACAATGACACTCTCCTTTCTACAGTTAGACTACAAGGTTTGCTCAATCCACTCAATGCTTCCAGACATTTGCTGAATCTTTTGGAGAGAAACTGTCACATGGAGGCCAATATTCAGGGGGAGAAATGACAGCATGTAGTACCTGTCTGATCAGCACAACAGAGTGAATGCAGTGATTTCTGTTTATCAGACAGCTGGTTTGTTTGCAAAGCAGCATAACAAAAAAGCAAGTTGAGGACTATCTGTTCCCTCTAAGTAATTCAGAAAGCCTGGCCTTCAGAAGAATGATTCAATAGGATAAGACGGCCTCTTTTAGGGTTATTTAATTATAACAATGGAAAAAAGTTCAAAGGTACAGTACATACATATCTTTAGCATACAAAGAACCTGGGTACTTACCCGTCCTCTTTCAGTGAGAGTTGTTAACATGATGATCAGTGACAATTTGTGATCCCAGACTACTTGCCAGAAGTGTGCACATGTGTGTGGAAGAGGCCCCTGAGTAGCAATGTACCGGTTCACAATGCCAGCAGAAGGAATTTCCATCTGCAGAGGGAAAGAAAAATCCTATGTTGTGTTCACTCTCACTACTCAGGTACTATTTTAACTCAACATTTAATTCAAACAGGAAGTTTTAAGAGAAGATTAAGGCAAAAAGCTAAGTAATAAGACAATCAAGATCACAATTTGTTATGTGAAAAACTTTTAAATAATTAATTTAAAACAGATGTAAAATACAGATTCTATAGTCCTTCATGCTGAACTATGAACAGAAGATTATTAGTGAAAATGTACTTGAAAACTTGAAACTGCAAAGCTTTCTAATTTTTCTTTAATATTTAGTAGGAATGATGGCAGGGTATATATACCATGGGTACAGCAGAAGCTGTTTATTGCCTGATACTAAATACAGGAAGTTAATAATTGATTCTGTGATTTAGGCGTTTAGCTTACACATTTTCCTCTCTTTTCCTTGACTCCTAGCCTACACTTGGATTAATTAGGGAAATCGAGGCTCTGGTTTATCTTCTGGATCCTTCATAGCATAGCTGATAGGCTGTAAGTAGTTCTAGAGGGAAAAAGGCTTAGTTTTATGGAGACAACTTCAGCATTTGAAGTATATGGGAAAATAAAATAATTTTTACTGGTTAAAGACCCTGCACATACCCAGTTGGTAGCACCCACTGTGTATTAGGATGGTCACTTGTTTCACAAGAAACACTATCTTTTACATTTTGAAACTTGACATCTTTTACATATAAAAATCTCCAAAATTAAAATAAAATATCCTTATTCCCTAAAAAAGCCAAATTTTGTGGCAGTGTGCAGACCACTGCGGATCACCGGTGGCCTGGCCACTCACAGCTCTGCTTTCCACCTGTCCCTCCCCTGTTCACCCAGGACTGGCCAGATGTCACGGCCAGTCATCTGCCTATTGGCTTGTCTCTCGCCTTGCCCTCCACCGACAGAGGGCATAAAAGACCTGGGCGAGAGGTGGGCTGGACCAGTCTTGCCAGGTTCTCCTCAACGCCGATTGTTCTGTGCGTGACCCTTTTCCCTCCGTGAGGGAGAATAAAGGAACGCTGATATAAACGCAACTGGTCCGTCTGTTTCTACCAGCGAGCAGCTGCCGCCGTTCAGCCCAGGAACAGAGCTCCCGGGGTAAGGAGCTACTGAGGGCTGGATTCGGTGGCCCGAAGGAGCCAATAGACAAAACACAAAAGATACAAAATTTAGCCTGCTTTAGTAATGTAGAAAATGAGTAAATTCAGGTCTCTGTATGACTTACATTCACATAATTTGCATTAATGTAATCTTCATCTCCTTGCAATATGATCCTTGTGGCATCATCTGCACACACACACAAACAAGAAAGAGGGAATAAAATTAGCAAGCAAGAGCCATGCTTCCCCTCTATTAAGTTAAAAAAAAAGCTGAGGAACTGCAGAGACACAAACAGCAGAATATAAACTAGAATAAATTACTTCTTAGAAAATAAAATGAACAATTATATGACTTCAATTACATAATGAAATCTTCAATCAGCATGTTGAATATAGCGGTTTTAAAAAGCAAAATAGGCAGTAACTGTACTTTAGACTCACAAGGTAGAACATCTTTGTATCTATTCTTGTCCATATTCTGAGGTACCTTTGCACATGTAACAGCCAATCCTGGTTTCTTTCTATAAAGTTGCTGCAAAGTAGAATGAAAAATTATAGGATTTTGAGGGATGTGATTATGCTATACACACACTAATTACATTCACACAAAAATACATAGACTGAAAAAAATTCCTTATTTTCTTTAATGTTTTTCCTATCCTTCTGCAAAATTCACTTGAGAGGTTTCTGTATTTGAAATGACGAGAATTTCTATTATTGCTAGCCCATCAGGATAGCTAGAAGAATTTCTAGGGAAAAAACCAAAAACAGCATGTGAGCATCATTGACATAAACTGTTACTCTGCAAGTGTGCCTTTTGCTTATAAAGCTGCAGACCAGAAGGACAACAGTGGTTGAGTGTGGAACAAGGAAGAAATGAACAGCATCAGAACAAAAAAATAGCTACAGACTTTTTCTCTGGAATGAACTGTAATACAAAAATTTCAGAAAAAAATTTATTCTCTGCACTAAATACATTAATTTCAATCCTGCAAGTACCTAAACAAGCAAAACTTCAATGTATCACAATCTCATAACATGTGACTTCTTTGCTTTTGGGCTAATCCCTGTGTTGCAGACTTTATCTGGACTAAATGTGGGCATATCAAATGGGGTATATATAATGTATGCATAACTAAAATGTTGAAGTTAGTGTTAGGGTAATAGTTAGACTCTATGATTTTAGAGGTCTTTTCAAATCCTAATGATTTATGCTTCTAAGTACATCAAATAAGAGGAAAAAAAAAAAAAGTACAGAGGGGAAAAAACAACAACAACAAAATTACGAAATGTATACAACCATAGCTTTTGAGTATTAAATATACATGAAAGCACCTTACAACTGAGTTATTAACCTAGCTGTGCCAGAGTTTCACATCCTTCACTGAATACTTACCAAAGAGCTCATTATATCTTACATGTTTAATGAAGATTTTGAATACTGTTCCAGACATAAAAGTGAATGAAACAAATAGGCGGCTAAAATCCCCTACTTTCTGGTAGAGAGAAAAAGAGCAACACACAAAAATATTTATTCTACTGAGATTTACTGGACCTTAAAACTCTGTATCACAGCTCACTGCATTTTTCGACTTATACAACATAAACAAGCCATGTGAGAAGAGAACTTGATAATGTATGTAATAGAAAAGCTTCTGTTATAGCTGAAGTTCCACTTTACTAGAGCCAGGTTGCAATTCCTGCCTTTTTTAGGAAGACAAGGAAGAATAATTTAAAGTCAAGTAACCGTTCTCAAACTTCAGTGTTGCCTGGCAAACAGTCATTTGCTATTGACAGACTTCTTAAATTCTGATTAAATGGAGGAAGATCTTATGGAAAAACTTGATTAATCACAGTCTACTGGCTAATTATTTACTATTTTACTAAAGTGAATGAAGAATTTGAGAATCACCAAAGATGATAAGGAGACACTGCCATTGCCTCTGCTTCTGAAGATCTCTAAACAACGCACTCAAAGCAAGACCACTAAACTGTTCCCTAGTTTATTAGATTTCAAAAAGGTTTTGTGCTTTTTCTGTAATATCCTTTTATAAACAGTTCCATGGAAAAAGGATAAAATATAGGATCAAATATCCTATAAATATCATAATATCATATATCACAATATAATAAAGGATCAAATATCCCATGAATATCATAATATCATATCTCAGAATATCACAAAGGATCAAATATCCTAGGAGGTTCGCTAAAGGAAATTTGTGCACAAATTTAGTCAACAAACTTGACAATTAAGAAAGTTTTGAAAGGTCAATTCACGTTTTTGAGCTACTGCTTCAATAGCCTACAGATTCATTGTAATTGCTGCATTGCATCCAGTGCTGTGGATTTTGGAAAGCAGTTATGAACCACTGTCTACAATTCCTTAAAAACAGGGGAATTTTAAGTCTCAGAAATCTTGGAAAGAAAGCAAACCTCATAAAAAGAGTGGTTATACAATAAACAATATCACAACTCTTCAGCCACTACCATTAAATTTTACAACTTTAAAAAAACAGTGAAGGAAAAGAATACCAAAAGGGGGAAAAATTTTATTGCTGTTCCACAAGTTTTCAGTGACAGAACAGGTTACTCCAGAACTCAATGCCAATTTTATAAATCATAATAAACTAGGGTTTATATAGAGCTACTATAAATGTTTGAATCTACAGTAAAGCAACCACAAACATACATGCACTGTACTCCCTTGCCATTAGAGAAACAGATGAATTATTCTTTGGAATTTCTTACACTGACACTGAAGGAACTCATTTAATAAAATATAATAAACATTTTATTAGTTAGTTTTCTACGACATTCCTTGCTAACACATTGAAGAACATAGAAAAAGAAACAAAGTTAAAGACTGACCTCTGTCAAAATCCCAGTACTCTACTCAATAAAACAACTACAGAAAAAATACTAATTTAGTGAACTTTGGGTACTTGAGCTAGAAACACATTAATTCAAACACACATTTTTCTCAGCCGATGGTATTTTGTGTAAGACTGATAACTCATTCTTCCCTGTTCTAAGTAGTGAAGTATGAAACTGATGGGCAAGTCAAATTGTTATTCTCTTGAGATAAAACTGAACAGGAACAATGAGATTTTCAATTTATTCAAACCACTCCATTACTCACTGGTTACAGCTATTGGTCTACATTAATGGCATTACAGAGTTGAGTGTTACCTACCTCAAACTGAATAAGGACAGTCCCGCTTTCCAGCCCTCTTCTTAGCTGCTCCATAGACTCCTCCAGTGTATCACCTCCATATTCAGAACGGACAGGAAGAATAGATTCTGGCAGAGTGTGGGAATCACCTTCATCTTCTGATTTGGGCTCCACAAACTGTTTAACTACTGAAAGGTGTGTACAAAGTTATAATCCATTACATACAGCATTAATGTGTTTTTAACACATATAAAAATTTACCAGCTTGAAATAACAACAGAGCATGCAAAACCTCAGGAAAGCAGATAGCAACACATTTGATTGCATTTCTTTTTGTACTACATTACTGTAGAAACTATAAAGAGTAAATGTCCCTATGGCCTTTCTGAAAGAAAAACTCAAAATGCCTGTTTATGAAGGCAAAGAACTTGAATTCCAAGCACAAGGAGTTTTCTGCAGCCTTGTCTTACAGAATGAACTGCTAAATAGGCTAATGAAACACCACATCCACCATGGTAAAAAACAAAGGAGCATTACCTAAAAATGTGTTGATCATAATTAATGGAATATCTCTACAAGAAACTTGTATAAGTTTGGACCTCCAACAGCAAAACAAATGCAAAAATCCTTTGCCATTAGAGAAGCCACAGAGTTATCTTTTGCAATTTCTTATGCTAACACTGAAGGAACTAACTAAAGTTAAAAAGAATTATTAGTCCATTTCCTACAACATTCCATGCTAACCTATTGAACAGCATGACAAACACTAATGAAGTAATCGGCATGGTAGTTCTGTCCCTATGAAAGGTATTGTATCACCAAACATGTCCAGCTGTGGTTATTCTCTGCAGTGATGAGAACAGTTCATACCTCCCAAACTTGAGAAAATGGGGAGCTCTTTATACTCATGCCTATACAAAATGACTGGTTTGGGGCCACAGGTTATCTTTAGATAAAAGCAGATTCCTCTTATCTGCCCCTTGGAAGGGGACTAGAAAAGTTAAGGGAAAACTAAATGCTGCATAAAGCCAGTGGAAAACAAAATAAAGAGCCCATCTGTCTTCCTAGATACACAAAAAGTTTTAAATAAAGCCAGTGTTACAGAAGTACATATCACTTAGGCTGCTTCATTCCCTCCTATTTCCCAGTGATGCATAATCCCTTCAGATTTTTATGTTTTCATGTAGTCAGAAACTCTGTGTAATGGTGTGTGCAAATGTCTTACCATACACCTCTTAAGGAAAGCAAATAATAAATTAAGAGTTTCACATCATCTGAAAGCTCTTGGGATCTACAGGTGTTTAAATAAGGAACAAGCAAAGCCAAGCTGGATGAGTTCCCTGTACTTTAAATATACAGGCTTAAGACCCTGCATGTTTCAAGGATTGTCTTTGCTGGCAGCAGTGCAGCAAGTAGCCAGCACAGGTTTATCTCAGTATTGTCACAAAATGTCTACTGTAAGGATAATGTGAGGAGCAACTTATTTAACTTATTTCATCACATAATTGTGCAGGGAAACAGCCCATGAGTTTTTGCAAACCTGGAATTGGGGGGTTGTGAAATTATGCTTTATTTACAAAAAAAACTCCAACACCTCACATCACCAAAAAAAACTCTTTCAATGGACTATTTATTCTCATAGATTTTTAGACCAAAAAGATAAGAAAAAATTCTAACTTGCTAGATTCTTTCATGCAATGGTAAGAACCCATACACTTTAAAATACTTGTACTACTAATTCAAATGTAGTGAGATCTACTTTTTGTACAGACCTATTCCAAGTGCACTGAGAACATGTTTATGCAAACAGAAGCAGGTATACCACCGACCATAAGAGCAACAGTCTCAAAAACATTAGAAGTGAATAAAAGTAGCCCAGTTACCTTTCCTCCTGACCAAAAGTGCAAGCTGTCTTGTGTGAGATTCTCTGCTGGCTTTAATGAACATGACCACCTGGTCATGCGTGTGCTCTGAGATATCTCGGCCATTAATTAACACTATCTGATCACCTTCATTCAGCTTTGGAATGCATTTATCAGCCTGTTTCAAGACCAAAGAAACATATTAATGTCATCATATCCAGTTGTGCAAGCACGAACATATCAGGCTATTAAGTACA
This sequence comes from Orthonyx spaldingii, assembly GCA_013397795.1. NCBI lineage: Eukaryota > Metazoa > Chordata > Aves > Passeriformes > Orthonychidae > Orthonyx > Orthonyx spaldingii. The sequence goes on along the minus strand of VZTJ01002382.1, from coordinate 840,034 downwards.
TTGTGTAAGCAAAGTCTTCACAGTCCTCCTGACAAAGTTTCATATTCTGTATCAGAAGTTCTATCAAAGGATTTGGCTCTAAAGCTCTCATGCTTCAAACCCTCTCCATGAAGACAAGGAACAGTTCAAACAGCGTATTGATTGCTGTAAAAGGAATTCATGTTAATCAGATGTCATCAGATTGCTCTCAAAGATCTGTATTCCAGACTCCAAGCCTCAACAAGCTCTGACAGAAAGTCTTTTGGGCACATAAGATAATCCAGTTCACTTTTTACGCAGAGAATACTACGAAGTCCAAACATGATTTTCATGAACATGATTTAAGTAACATGACATTCCCCAGGCATGTGCTTTTCAAATTTCTAATAAATCCACACACATTTCATATCTTTGTTATTTCGTAGATTCTTGTTTAGATTTAGATTAACTGCTGGACTCCAGGGTTTGTTTGGCTTTTTTTTCTGCCACACTTCTCAGTATGCTTAGCCCTATGTCCAGCAAAAAGCAATTAAAGCTATAGCTAGAATATGATGATGATTATACGAAGATGACTAGAGCAGCTCTGGCATGAAGGAAGGCTCAGAGAGCTGGGAGTATTTAGCCTAGAGAAGAAAAGGCTCAAGGGGATCTTGCAATGTACATAAATACTTAAGGGAAAGGCACAGAGAAGATGAAGCCAAGCTCTCAGTGGTGCCCAGTGACAGGACCAGAGGAAAATACCTCAAACAGAAACACAGGAGGCTCCATTTGAACATCAGGAAACAGTTCTACTGCTATGGTGACTGAGCACTCCAGCAGGTTGCCCAGAGATATTGCGGAGTCTTCCACCTTGGAGCACTCAAAAGCTTTCTGGAGATGGTCCTGAGCACCTAACTCTAGGTGACTCTTGAGCAAATGGGGTTGGACAAGATAACCTCCTGGTCCCTTCCAACCTTCTGTGATCCTCTAATATGAATGTGCAGGATTCTATAACCTTTGAGTGTCAAGTAAAGTGACAATTTTATTCCCATTGCTATCCTAATTTTTATTTTGTCTAGGAAGTCTCCAGCAGCACGAGAGTGATATATTTATATAAACACTTCATTTCATTTATTGTATGAATAACACATAGACCTTTACTGCTATTCTTTCTGCATAGGTGTTCCCTGTATTTCCTTAACGCCAGCACTAGTTCTCTGAACTTTATTCATCCAGTATAATTAGCCCTACCAAACAACAATCACCAACCCCTTAAGTGTGAACAAGACATTAAAATTAGACCCGATCCTGATGATGCCATACACTGATGGCTCCTAACATATTGAGATTACCAACTAATAAATAAGAGATGGAAAGGAGAAATGATAATGAAAAGAAATCAACAAGAAGAAAAACGCAGAATAAAAACCAAAAAAATGCAGGCAAGAATATGAAGAAAATAAATTGAGAATCATTTGTGCCAGAGAACAAAGTAGAAGGAAAGAAAACTTAAGACCTTTGTGCTACAAAACAGACAAAAAAGAAAAGAAAGAAACAAGAGAAAAGAAAGATGCACACAAGAGGAAAAAATCCCATGCAGAAAAGCTGACTAAAAATTTAACAAAGGAGTAGTTTTCCCCAACTTTTTTTCATAGAAATAAGGAAAGAAAATAATGAAGAATAGGGAAGACTGACAACGACTCATAAGAAATGCAAACAGAAAAGGAATGGGAATTAGGAACAGCCATGATGTTCTTCAACACTGATTTAACTACGTATTTACAGCCCTCCAATAACACCCTTGCCATATTTTTTTAAATTTACAAAGGCAAGACTGAAGAATGCAACTATGAACGACTTAATAATTTCATTACTCTCAAATATTATTAAGTTATTCTCTCTGAAATATAAATATTTAAAAGATAGGTGATATAAAGACCTTATCAGGTCAGTCTAGGAGAGTCAAGACATCAACAAGAACTTGGAAGGAATGGTTTTCTCAGCTCCTATATTTGTCTATAATTTAGATTTCTTGGCTGGCTGCTATTATTCTTTATTACAGATGGAGACTAATATCTTTGCTCAAATAAACTTTGTTAATCATGTGATATGTTAATGCCTCGGCTTTCTTATTAGAATCATCTGACTATATAAAATATATCTCAAAAGAGAATTAATTCCTCCTATGCAAGCATAATTTGTAGATTTTTCAGATACTGAGCTTTTCTAGACAATTAATTATGTCAAAGGCTCCCTTGTCCTATTGATACACACAATGTGTCATTTTATGCTAATCACTTTCTATTACTCCAAGAAGCATGCATGCTCTTTTTCCATGAAAAGCTCTATTAAATAAAACCATAATGACCTCTTTAGCACCTGAGGATATTAACACTGTTCGTGAAAAAAAATCAGTATAGAACTTCAATTAAAAAAAAACCCCAAATCCAAACAGGTGCAATAAATAGTTGTTCCTTCACTAAAACGTGCTCTCAACAATTTTGGCCACTCTGCCCTACAATTTTCCGAGCATATTGCTTTGCTGCTTCATTAGAGTGGTTTTTTAGGATTTGTACAGGAAAATACTGCCTTATTTGGGGGAGTAGATTTGCTTTCCCTCCTCTACAAAAAATGCACATCTTTTTGTAGAAAGTGGGAAAAAGGTGACCTACAAACTTGAGAAATTATCTTAGCAAATAATATTACCAAATAGCATCCCTGAAGACAATTTACAGGGTAATGCGTGAATCCAGAGCAAGCTAAAATAGTAGCAATGAAGGTAAGGCATAACTGAGCTAAAATAATATAAAAATGCATTCCATAGACTGTTAGATTTGAACTTTGAAATATCAGCTACATTTCATTAAACAGTAAAGAACAGGTGAAATTTTGTTTATGGAAAATGATATAATCAATATTAATACTGCTATTCTCTAAAAATAAGTATATTTTCTTTCTCTTGCTGTAACATGACATGATTTCCCTAACACTGCTACCGAGTATGTTATATTGGATAATTGTTTCCAATTTTTCCTGTGATCCTGGTAACTTGCTCATTTGGTGGTTTACTAGGCTAGAGGGCTAATTGGTCCCTCTTGTCCATGCCTATGACACCAAAGGGAAACACTTCAATGAAGTGTTTAAAGTCCATTCCTTTTTCAATCCACGAGGAAAAAAATACAGATCAATGCTTTCCAGAAGACCATCTGAATCTGCCAAAGGAAATGACTGCCTCTGGAGAAACATCTTTCATTCTCTGATTGTGGAATGAGCCTGTTTGCCCTATATAATTTCAGAATCTCAAATCACCCTTAAAGTATTTGCTAGGTTGACCATGAAATGTCTTAAGGACTGTTTTATTTTCAATTCCTAGATTTAAGTTATAATTTCCTACCAAACTTTTATTCAAATAATTATAGCTCATAAAGAAGTGCTCTGAACTACATGTCAGGCCACAAATCATAAATGTGACAAAACCAACTTCTCAAGCAATCTGTTTTAGCTTGATTTGCATCATGACATTTAGATATCAGTCCTGTGACTGCTTATCAAATTTCAGAAGAGTCCACAAGATTCAGAGTGCATTGCATTTTTAGGATTAAGTCAGTAATATTTCCTAACAAGTCTGCACCGAAATTATTTTATGAGAGTAGGGAAATATAGTTTGGAAAAAGTGAAAAAAATTTGATATAACATATATCCTCACAAATTTATCTAATAATTATTTAGAAAAAAGTGAAAAAAGATTTTATGTTCCTATTATTATTTCACAATTTAACAGAGGAGTTCAATGACTCTACTGATTCTTATAAACATTTCACCTACTCTATAAATAGTCCCATAAGCAAAAGATCTATGGCAAAATAGGAACAGAGCAAACATATGCTCCCTCTCTATGCTCCCTTTCTCCTGCCAAGTACTCTCCCATCCTATAAATAGTTTTAGCCCTAAGGATTTCCTCAGCCTATTGTGGCTTGCATAGTCAATAACAACAGCTTTTCTCCCCCAGGTATTTGTCCTTTCCTGAGCACACACTAAATTATTTTAACCACAGCATCCTTTGTCAAGGAGTTTCACAGGTCTCCTATCTTCTGTGCAAAGAACTACTTCACCAATCATGAAGAACCTGACCTTCACAAACTTAATTTAGCAGCCCATAGTTCTGCTGGAATTCCCTCTTCACAGTGCTCCTCATCTTGCAGATCCCTACTACATCTCCCTCAAACCAGCTATTTTTTCTAGGCTGCAGGGGCCCAAATTATTTACTTCTTCAGTAAATGCTGCTCCTTATCCTCAGTCCTTGCCCCTCATCAAGCATTTCCCAGTTCAGGATGCACTTTTTGAGATGACAGGAGAACACGAATACTTGCTACTTGTATCTTGTCTGGCTAACACTTCCAGATCTTTTCATCTCTAGTTTAAGAAACCACTGGTTAAACCAATGCTTAAAGAGAACAGCTCTGCTGCTATCTCATACTGGTTACAGGTGTTCAAATTTCTATGTGTACAGACCTTTGAAAGGTGGAAGGAGCAACAACAGAAGGGATTAAAAGCCTCAAGAATTTACTTACAGGTGATCCTGGAGTTATTCTCGATACCACCAGTGGCATTTTCTGATCTACTCCACCCTAGAGGAATGTCAAGTACATAGCAACCATAAATATATCATTAAGCATAAGCAGAATTTAAAACAAGTAATCACTTGCTTTTATTTCTATGTAATTTTTTAATGCTGTGTCATCATAGATTGGATTGGTAGGACAGAATTTTCATCAGTAAATGGGGAATTAGGGTTGTGGTGCCTAAGTTCCAGTAAAATAGACTGAGTGTCTTTTTCTGGCCATACATTTTAATAGTCAATAAACAGATAAAATGGAACATTTATTGTAACCCTGTGCTTGAAGCAAGCCTAAATTAACACTTGAACTTGCAAGGCAGTCTTCTTAGATGTTGTGACAAATGTGCAAGGAATCTGGTAGGATCAAAGTTCCAGACAACTGTACTCCCTCATTCTATTTACATCATATTCAATTGCTGCCCTACCAATAAATAGCAAGATGAAATGATCAAACTCTGCTCTGATTTTGGTATTATGGCTAATTTACAATACTCTGCTTAAACGGAATTTCAATAAGGGAATGTAAAACATTTACAATAGTCAATTATCAATAGTAATTTTCATTTTCTTCATAAATTAATTTTCAACTTTCCAATATGATTTCTAATGGACATAATTAAATGGAACAGAACAAACTATTTAAATTGTTTTTTAAACTTTCCAATTTTCCAAAAGTTTATGTCTTAAATTAGGCTTTCCAGTTCATATTTCAGCAGCCAAATAGGCAGTGTGCCTTGGATATGTGCCATGCCCATAATATATGCAACTGAAAACCAGAAAACTATTAGATGCTTATTTCGGTAAGTGTTGCTTTAGCACTTAAGGATTAGGCTGCTACTTCCAAAAACTCTCAGTCCATAGGAAATTCCTGTAAAACATACTGCTTTCTCCAAATCATTACATTAAAAAAAATAATCAAGAAGTAAAAGCATTTTATCCATAAAAAATTTAAAAATAATTAAAAGACAGCTGGTTTACCTTTAGATTAAATCCAAACTTCCCTTCTTCATCTGGTATGATACGCACCAAAAGTAAATCTCCCTCAATTAGGTCATTCTGCAATATACAGAAAAAGAAAGCAAATTTTCCGATTTTTAGAAGAAAGAAAAAACAAATCAGAAAATAGTGCATCCAAATTCAGATGAGTTGAACAAAAATACTCTATGTAAATCCACCTCTAAAACAGGAAGAGGATATGCCTGTAGAATATAACTACAGTAGTAACCTTTTAAATTGTAAAAATAGCGACATATCAGCAAACATGTTTCCTGGTCGCTTTGTCCTAACATCGTTACTTTCATCTTAGCTCTCCTTCCCAATTGACAAATCCTATTCAACTTTCAACCTACTGTCATTAAAAGCTTAGGTGCAACACATGAGTAGAACTGATTCTACTCTAAGAACTGTGAAGTAACTATTTTTGCCCTGATTTTCCTTCCTTAAATAGATGTATTTTTTATGCAATAGGTTCTATTTAAGTGTATTTTTATTCAACAGATCCACAAGGCAGAAGAATTAAAAGGTGTCAGCAGCTAATGGACATGTTGGAAATGATGTAACTTTTCTAACTAATTTTAATTAGTTGTTTTAATTAATTGTAAGAGCCCACTTTTAGCCAGAACCCCTCTGAAACAGGCTGGGGAAGAATGATCCACTACCATAACATTAGCAGGGAACAGCTGCTCTCCAGCCACGTCAGAACTCAACAGGAAGATGTTTAGCCATTCTTAAGAGATGCCTGGGATAAAGCAGTTGTGTCCACTATTCAGACATACAGCAACTTGAGTTAGCTAATGTTTCCCCTTGGAAGAAACAAGATTTAATCATGTAAGGATTTCTATTCCACTAGGAACTTTCCCTGAAGTTTCTGGAATGCTGGACACTTTGGAAATCAGTACAGTTGGCAAACTTGTCTATCACACTGTATCTCACAACCTTGGATAAATGTGAGTAGTAACATAGGACTCACATTTCTGCGTTTTTCACTCTCATTCCTGCATAAAATATGCCCATCCTGAAATACAGCCACCACTGTTGTGCATTCTTAAACCACAGCTCAAAGTTACATTCATGGCTAGTTCTGACTTGAAAAGCACACAACTGAACATACCTTATCGCAGTAGTACTGACTGGAATCTTCCATCGAGCTACTTTTTGTAACATTGTCATATGTTTCTAAGAACTGCTTATCCACACCTTCCAACTGATAAGAGCCAGAAATGTTGCCAACTCCATTGGGAGGCTGAGCCAAGGCTTTAGGTGAGAGACGGGTCAGAGAACTCCGCGTTGGACTGTTTCCCAAAACATTCCTGTATTTAAAAAGGATAAATATTACAAAGGTACTGTTATCCAGATTTTTAAATTAAAAGAGTTAAAAATAGCAAGTTTTAAGAGTTGAAAGGTTTAACACCACTTCTTACTGTAAGTGCAGGGAAACAGGACTGGAGTGTGATCTAAGCCTATTACTTCATCAGTGGACATCCAGAAGAAAATACAAAAATTCTAGAATAGTTAAACCATCTTTACCAAAATATTTGGATGTCAGCAGTGAAAGGCACTGTTGCAGTGGTACAGGAATTCACAGTAACACATGGAGAGTGCTGAACTGCAAGGGAAAGGCACTTCAGTTGCCAATTTTATCCATGAAAAATCTTTTGCTATGATTCCACTCTCATTCCTGCAAAACACTTTTTTTTTTTTTTAAATTCCTCCCTCTTACGAGTGCCATCTCAACCTTATCCCTGTGGGAGAAGGCAGTTTGCAGAAAAGCCATGGCAAATTGTCAGAGAAATAGGAAAGGAAGTGACAATGAAATGTTTAACTGCAGTTAAAATATTGTGTTATTGAGGTAGTTGTAACCACATGGAAGGACCCAGAATTAAATTAGGGTGCAGATCTGGCATTCAAGAACTTTAAAACTCGATGCTAACAAAAGTCAGTAACTAAAAACCTCACATTTGGGAATTGGCTAAGTTGTCTGATGGTGCTCCAGGACTTCATTTAGCTACAAACATTTATTTTGCTGTATTTCCTCTTATGAAAAGGATGACATGCAGGCCTCTAATACAACCAACTCCCTTCTTTAATTGGACCAAACTCACAGACACCATACAGACTAACTGCTCCATCCTTATAAATACTACCTAATGTGAAAATATCTGTCTTGGGCAAAGCTCAGGTATAGCAACATCAAATTTTGACAGTGTTAGAGTGGCACAACTACATGCAAGTAAACCCTGGCATTAAAATTTGTGAATTCAAACATTTACTTCTGCTTTAGTAGCTGCCTATATATGTGAGCTTTTTTGAACCACTTCCAGCAGTCATTTCTAGCTGTCAATGGAGAAGTAATTCAACACTACAAGAAGTGTAGCTTAGGCTTTTAATGTACAGGGCTTGTATTGCAGCAAACTTTGACACTGCAAACATTTGTTTTTCAGCTTGTGAAAATCTGATTGCAACAAACACAAACATCCTGAAAGATGCCATCAAGCAAATGTATTCTTGTCATAACATTTCTGACTTTCAGGTATACTATGTGTATTTGACAATGGCAATGAGTTGTTTCATGCCACATTTGCAGAATTTTCAGTGACTACAGAAAATAATTTTTCAGTGTTTGGGAGATCTTATACAATTGGCACTGTCAATAGTTTCAAAATGCTTTGAAATAGTGAACTATAATGATACTATCAAAACCCTGGTTTTATCTGATAGCTTTCATGACTTTTCATAGTTCTTATGAGGTCAATGTTAAGCAAGGAGGAACACTATATGTAAATACATACTAATTAGTTTTTCAGAACATAGTTCTAAAAAGATATTTCACTTACAATTTGAAAGTACAGCCCATAATGACTTTTCAGTGTAGAAAAGAAATCTAACAACACCAGAAAAATATGATTATATATTTCAGTCAATGTCATCTGGCACTACATAGAGAGTCACCACATAAAATTACCAGTGGATTTTTGCATCATTAAACTTTGCAACAGTTTTTAACTAACTTTCTTTTCTTAATAGTGATCAGGGATCTACTAGAACTTAAGACTTTCCAAATTCTGACCCCAAAACTTATCATTTTTTCACAAATCTTTACAATCCTCATTGGTTTATACATTTATTTGTGTCTTTTAATCATACAAAACCACTACTTTGAAAAATAAGTTGAAGTTATATATTTCATTATTTATCTTAAAGCTAGAGTTAGGAGAAAGTGTAAAGAAAACTCACTTTGGTGATTCTTGTTCAGATGACCTGGTAAAAAAAACACAAACACAAAACCAACATTAAATGAACAAAAGTTAAATCTTCAAGAAAACAAGAACTGAAGTCCAATTAAAAAAAAAAAAGTCTGCATAAAGCCATAATGTGTGTTCATAATAAATTAAAGAATACACCTGCTACTGCAACTCAAACTATGCAGGGGTTTGGAGGGGCAATCATTTAGCCAGACACACCACATCATTTTAGAAAGTTTTAGGTGTGAATCACAATGACTACAGATATCACGACTGTGTTTTGTAAAAAGTCAAAATGTGGCAAGATCTTTATATTTAGGTAGCCAGAAGTGAGCACAGGTGGCTTCAGAACCTTGACATTTCCAATGCTTGTTCTCATGATGTGAGAGCAGAGGTGTTGACAGAAAACTTTGAGACAAAGCATAAGGAAAGCAGAAGTGGTTACACCAATGAGGACAATCTAGAATGGAAAAGAAATCAAAATCTGCAGTACATAGCATTTTCCAGTGCATTCAATTAGCTTCATCAAAAATCACCTGAAACAGTGAGCTAAATGATACTACATCAATTAAAACAATAGCTGTGCTACTAAGAAAAATTTTAAAGTAAAAGTTATCAAAAATGTGCTTGCAAAGTAAAGTTTAAGGCAGTTTAAGGAACAGCTTGACAAATTCAATTAGGCAGTGACCAAAAATCCTAGAGTGGTATAAATCCATTCTGGAAAAATACAAATGTGAAGTAGTTCAGTTTGGATGCAGAATTGCTGAATTGCCAAGTTATAGGAGGCAATTCACAGTATACAGTTCATTTTCAAGTCACTCTCTAAATCATCCTTAATACTAATAATTATGTACTACATTTCATCAAAATTACAGTAAAAATAGCACCACTATCAGTCTAGTTAAGTTTCCTTGTATGTAATTTGACAATATGAAGAAATTCTTCCTTGAGAGGCAGAGATGGTGGAGGTTGATCCCTGAAGAATTTTGGAGGTTTGAGTTCTGTGCACTTTAAATATTTTTAAAACATTAAACTTCTTCCCCTTTTATTGTAGTCATACCTAACTTCTGACTCCACTGACATCCACCCCCACTCACCCACTAATACCCTCTGGTTCTATTTGTCCACAATTCCCAGAGAATTTTTACCCCCCAAGTGTATGCAGATCCTATGGGAATGTACACTCACTTGCTGCCTGACCAGCCAACATCTGAATGGTACAAACACTGAATGTGTACTTTAATTGCTCAGTGAGAGGAGAATGTCAGCTTAAAGTTTTGAGGTTTTTTCCTACCTAGTCACTGACTTTCACTAATCTTGAGAAACTTGCATCTTCAAAAACTGATCTCTTACATTACATTTGATTGCATTGTCCAAATATTCTCAAGTGGAAACAGAGGCAGAGAGGTTGTACAATGACATAAGTCTTACTTCCTTAGGAAGTCACACTAAAAATAAAGAAACATTGAATTTATTTTTGTTTAAACTAATTGATTTCCTTGTGAGGCAAAGAACAATGAAACTGTACATCTTTTCTACATTTTGCCACAGGAGAGCTACAGCTCTATTACAAAATTCTGTGCAGAATCAAAATCGTCCTGAGTTAACTCTTTCAGGAGTCTTCATCAAAAACTTACAGACATAGAATTGTGATGAAAATCAATACCGTGTCCTGATTTTAATATATTATCTTCCCTCTATCTTCCCAAGAAAAAGGTAGTTTGAGAAAGAAAAAGACCCAATTTGGGTCTTCATTCATGGACCTTCTATAAACTTACAGTAAATTTTTCATTATCTCTACCTTTGGAGACTTGAAAGTGGGATATAAATTCTTAGTACTAATTGATGAAGATTTACTTGCTAAATTATTGCACTATAATTCAAACACATTAGCTCTAAAAGACTTACTGAAAATTCTGTAGCCTTTTGAATTGGGAAGAAAGGTGACCAAATATTTGACCAAGAAAAGTGACCAAATTCAGTGTCTAAAAGAATTCATCAAAGACAGTGCAGCTGTGTCTTCCTAAAGTCCTTAGTATGTCAGCGTGCTACAGCTGCAGAATTTTGCACCACAACACAGTTAAATAGTATTTCTAGCACTTAGTTACTCAGCAATATGATAAAATACCTTAAACATGAATAATTATGTGATGTTTTTTGGCTACGCAGTTACAGTTTACTAAGCCATCTTCCTCATTTCACAACACACAAGGACTGTATTTTAAGTCAGTGACAACACTCACCAGACCAGCCATTCAACTTTTTCATCAAGGAAGAGAGCCCTTCCTTGCAAGGAGATTAAGCTTTCCATTGGTGCAGGAAACAAGCAAACACTTCGAAACTTCAGGTAATTTCTCTTCCTCACTTCACAATATAACAAAAATCATGCCATTTCAATCTTGCACTCAGTATGGATTGATCTATTGATAATGATATTTTAAATGCAGGTCTTTGCCCTGAAAAGTCTGACTCTCCTCTTCTGTCAGAAGGACAGAATGGAAAGGTCTTAAAAAAAGACCCCTCCTCCTCATTTTGGTGTGACCTACCAGGGAATTCTGCTATTCTGAGAACCAAGGATGATAAACTACAGCAGAATAAAACCCCGGGAGAAAAGGGTCAACAGAAACAATAGCACAGTAGCAAAACTCCCCCTTTACAAACAACTGAAGGAAACATCTGTAGGTTTTGCCCTTGTGCTGTTCTTGAAGTTCTTAAAGCTTATTTTATTGTAACACCTGCAGGGTTGGGGAGACCGAGTGTGCCAGCACTTCCATTATCACCTCTTTTCTGAGGACTCACCATTAAAATTAGGGTTTTTTATTCATAAGTAAAATAAGTGGAAGACACTTGCAGCAACACCTTTCTGCTGCCTTTTAGAGATATTTATACATGGAATATTCAGCATTCCTGTGAAGAAAATGACTGTGTAAGATGTCATAAGTTTTTTGTGTTGCATAATTAAGAGAATCAGTACAGAAAAACTTGAGGACTTAATGGCACACACAAGTTTTTCAGTGATCTCCCATAAATTCCAGTCATTCACATTTGTAAGCTGATTGCCATCACCATTAAAGGGATACTTGGTTACTCTGCATTGCCTCTATTGACAGCATTCCAGTTTACTGACTTGCCATGAAAGTTTCATGTATTTTGATACACAGCAACTGCTTGGATTGCTGCAATGTTTGCCTTATCACAGATTTCCAAGTCAACTTTGAGATTTTTCATTTGGATGCAAAATTATTGCTTTTTGAACTGGCAAGGAAAGTGTAGTACATTTTTCTTTGGATATATATTAAAAAGAATAAGGATATATATTTAAAAAGAAAAGTTTACATCTAAGCAAAATATACACATGCACTATTTTCATGTATATTTGGGTGGAAAAGCACATAAAACTCAAAGTCTATTAGTAGTAGCCTTAAAATTCTAATTTGAAACTAATTGAAACATTATTGAGTCCACTGTCTTGTATTAGGATATCTTCCTTGAGAAAGGCTGAAGTACACAAACAAGGACAAGTGAATGTTGTGAAATCCAACAGATTTTGTAAAAGCAAAGAAATTATCATATCTTGTATGATTAAGAACTAAGGATAATTAACAGTGGGTTTTTTTTTTTTAATTATTTGCAATTTTACCAAAAAAGTAGCTACCAGGACTTGGCTGGATAAATCTGAAGAGTACTTTTATCAACAGTAAAGCTTTAAACATTTTGCTCACATAGAAGAAAATCATATTTAGTTAAACTAATGATGTGTTCCCATAGTACATTCACCAAAGCTCACTATGCAGCCACAGTTTATTGTCTATCAAATGCTAAGCTAAAAGAATTGAACAAATGCAGCATCCGTTCAGGAAATCTATTTTCAGTCCAATACCTTCACCAGATGGTGCATCACACTCACACCAGGAACGCATGTGCGCTTCCAGAAATTCATAGCACAGTGCAAGTGAATTTCCTTTTTGTATACTAGTTCATCATTTTCATTTCCTTCCCTTCCAACTCTGGAGCTGCACACATTATTCCATCTGTATCACTAGCAAAAGACAGTTTTACAATGTAAGTTTAAAGATGTTATAGCTTTGTAAGCATTTCAGAGAAAAGTTTATGAAGGGATCTATTGCATTTATAACAAATAGAACTGTAGACTCAAAATAATTTATGTTGGAAGGGAACCTGAGAGGTCACTTAAACTCTTGTTCAAATACCAGACATCAAAGTTAGATGAGGGCATTCAGGTCCTTGTGTTTTGAGGTTCTCCAAGGATGAGAACAATTCCACCTTTCTGCTGATGTGTACAAAGGCTTAAATAACCAAAATGTAATTTTTTTTTCCTCATTGTCTTTTGAGCATTTCCCTAGTATAACTTGCATCCAACGCCTCACGTTTTTGCTCTGCATCTCCAAGAAGAGTTGGCTCGCTATTCTTGATAATCCTCTTTTGGCAGAACAAGGCAACAATGTGACCAACCCCTCCTCAACTCCTCCAGCCTTCTGGTTCTCCTCATGCATCATATGCTTGCACCTGTGAATAACTCGCCAGATTTATCTCATCAGTCATTGTATGACTCTAAATATACAATCTATATCGTCTCACCTGTCAGGAAGCTTTTCTTGCTGACTGCTACTATACTTTATCACTTAGAAATATGTTTTACAATAATCTTCTTTCTGGTTAGACAGAAAATTTCACAGCTAATCTTTTCTTTTAGGCCAGCAAATCTACTCTAAAAAAGTACCAAAGCACTTGCTCTTACGCAATCGGCTGTTCCAAACCAAACAGACACGTTTGGTTTCTTTAATTACAAGGTGAAGAGGAGAAACTGAATACAATTCAGGTAACAAGACCCCCCACACAGCTTATCAGGTTACATGTCCAAGCCAATAAGCCAGTTATTTTTCCTCTTTAGCACCTTGTATAGAGTACTGGTTTTGGCTGAGGTAATTTTCTTCACAGTGTCTAGTATAGGGCCCTGTTTTGGATTTGTGTTGAACACAGGGATGATAACCAAGAGATGTTTTTGTTATTGCTGAGCAGGGCTTACACAGAGCAAAGACCTTTTCTGCTTTTTGTACTGCCATGCTGGTGAGAAAGTTGTGGGAAGCTGGGAGAAGACACAGCCTGGACAGACAACCCCAAGTGACCACAAGGATATTCCAGACCATATGATATCACGCTCAGTCTATAAAGTGGGGGGGAAGAAGGAGGAAGGAGGAGAATTTGGAGTGATGGTGCTTGTCTTCCCAAGTCACTGTTATGTGTAATGGGGCCCTACTCTCCTGGAGATAGCTGAACATCTGCCTGCCCATGGGAAGCAGAGAATTCTTAGTTTTGCTTTGCTTCTGTTCATGGCTTTTGCTTCCCCTATTTAGCTCTCTTTATTTCAGCCTGTGAGTTTTCTAGCTTTTACAATTCTGATTCTCTCTCCCTTATTCCACTGGTGGGGGAGTGAGTGTGTGCTGCGTGGTGCTTTGTTGCTGGCTGGGGTTAAACTACTGCAAATTTATATACTCTTTCTAACAAGTACCCTTTCCATTCAGAAAGTGTTCAAAAACATGAAAAGAGGCATTAAGAGGACAAACAACAGCTATATGAACACCCTAAACTATTTCACCTATGAAATAAAACAAGAAGTTAAAAATATTTTAAAAAGCACAAGCCATTAAACCTGAATTTACAAGGTCAAAAATAAGCTCTTCTCAGATCCTGTACAGGTAACATGACTGAGATTATCCTGAACTGCCAAAATGAATTACTGTTTGTTTCAGTAATCCTTAGCATGTATCACCTTTTCAGAAAGAAACCCCAGGTTACGAACATGCAGTTAGTGGGAAAGTGCAGGTGTTGGCCACAACATGGGTCTTCCCACAAAGCCAGATGAAAACCTTAAATCCATCAACAGGGTATAGTAGAGTATACTCTTCCTTTTTCATACTGAATGTTAGATAACCATGCAGCTTCCCACACTTGGGTTCTTGGAGGTCAAGAGCATTAAAAAACACAGTGGCTTTCAATTTTCATTTCTTGTCTTTTGTTTGTTCTCATTTCTCATTGCCTGGTGAAGGGTGAACACTTCACACATCAGGCACCTGAAGATGTTTGAGAAAATTGAAAGGAACAGTGAAAACAAGGACAAATTAAAGTTCAAAGCTCTATAAATACTACTTGGTCACATGACTTTAAGTTTTCATGGCAGACCTTGGTATTTTAAGTTTACCAAGTGTTTAAAAAATGTATTATTAAAACATTTTAAATTAAATTTTTAATTTACACCAAATACCTTGGCATAAAGATAAAGCATAATCATTACAGCAATTTAAATTTTCACTTATTTACTTGAGGGTAAACGACAAGCTAGTTTATTTCAAGGATTTCTTTTTCACTTCTTCCAACAGTTCATCTATGAAGAATTCTACACATTAAGTTACATTTTAATTTATTTTTTTTTTAAAGCTAGCAATGCCAACAACCAGACCTTGCACTAGGGATGGCCAGTGCAGCCTTTAAAGAGAAAACCTATTATCTGATAAAAGATCAAGCATGTCAGAGTACATGATTCCAAAACATAACCAGTCTACTGCCCCAGTTAAAATCAACTTAGATTTAAAGGTAACTGCTTAAACCAAAGATGTTTTAGAATTATTGAAACAATGTCATATACTTCAGTATGACTACTTCATTTTCACTGTACCTTTTCCCCTTAAATGACACAGTGGCATTCAGATTGCAGTGGTGTCAGGGAAAGGCAGATCAGTAAGGATGATTTGTTTCTCTACATCCGTGAGTCCTTCCTTATTCCAAATTTGGAAACCATAGCGGTACCTTTATCAAACAGACTGCAACAGTGGTAATCTTCAAGCACTCTACCAGGCTAGACAAAGCAAAAATTGCAATAAAAAAGAAATCTCTGCACAAGTCCATCAGTCTGCCTTTAAAAATAACCAGCTGTGGCTTAAACCTGTTAGACTGAAAGAGAAACATTTTTCTCAAAGATATCTTCCAGGAGCTCTGTTGAGACTACCTATCAGGACAGCAGAGGCTCAGGAGGAGTTGATGCCAGGTAGCCTGTTGGTATGACACAACTTTGAAAAAAACTTCCCCAATTAAAGCAGCTTTTCCACAGAGCTCACTTTAGAAATAATAAAGCCTAATAATATAACTTACTTTGTATCTTAAAGGAAAGCCAGTTTGTATTCATAACTCTTCCCTAATGTATATCTCAGGGTTTAAGGACATCTGAAGACATGTAATCTCACAGAAAAAGAGAGAACTTTTTCACTTTGCTTAAGATACGAAGTTTAAAACAGTGCTTCAATGAAGAGAATGCAAATCTCTCAAAGAAAACACCTTCAGGGAAGGCAAGACTATGGAAAGCAAATTCTATCTCAAAAACAGTTATCGAACAAGTGCATTTACTAATTAGTATGTTTTATCTCAATGCTGTTCTTGAAACAATTTTTAGAACAAATAATAATGGAACCATGTGCATATACGTGCAGGCATGGTGTAAACAGTGTCAGAGTGAGCATAACACGTAGTCAGAAAACAGACTGGGTTACCTGTTCTGAACTGGTGAGGCACAGCCATAACAAAGTGTTGTACAACAGGGAACACAACCTATCAGGCTTTCAGAAGGCCAAGTGTGGGCTCCATGGCTGTGCTAGTGTTAATCTTTCAGTTGCAGTAGCAGTCAATTGAGATGCTCAGCAACAGGGCAACAAAGAGGAAGAAGAAGTGACAGGGGAGTCCTTCCTCACAAAGGCTGGAGAGCCCTGGGCTAGACAAAAGTCCTCCTGAAGTCCTCTTCAGCACTGTCTTTTCTGACAGATTCTATAGGCAGCTGTGATTTGAGATGCTTGCCTTAGATAGGCAAACCTACTCATGCACTGTAAATGAAGTTCTAGATAATGTAGGTTAATTTGGGATTAGAGCAATTTTTTGTCTATAATACAGACGTAATGGACAGCTCCGATCTTTTCTGCAGACACTAAAGTAAGAGAGAAACACTCAGAGAGAGACACGAAGCTGCTTCTTGTCACTATGTCTGAACCCCAAATAGTTCCTGAATGTGAAAGTACCTTAGATAATTTGGGTAGTAGGAGCAACAAAGCTACACCTAACACTGTTCTCACATGCTTGCTCTGGCTTTCTGTAATTCATCTGTGTACATGGTTTGAGCTATTTTCCAATTTTCTTTTTTCCAGTCACAGCTTGTGGTAGAAACCTCAAATTTCAGTTAGAGGGCACAGTGTTCACAAAAAGCACGTTTTAAAACCAATTATTGTGTCCTTAAGATAAACAACATAAGAAATGACAAAATATTATTGACCCTCATCTCCAGAGTGTTCATTTAAAAGATTTTAACAGCAAACATAGTTCTAGATGATGACATGTTGGTATGGTACAATATCTTCAAAGAAGTTGAAGAAGAAATATTAACAACTCTAAACTAAGAGCTGTTCCACATAATTTGTTTTCTAAATTGTGTACTGTTTCATAGAAAGAAACTACAACTTGATTAATTCCTATATGTGAGTAAACAGAGCAAGGAAGAAAATCGATTATTAAGAAAATAAATATACCTAATATTGTCAGGAAGGAAAAAAAGTTGTATAGGGTAATAAATGCAGGTGTATGTACTTTTGCCAGCAGTGGCTGCTTCTACATTTCTGATACTCACCAAGGTTCTGAAAGTGCCTTGGAAGGATTAGGTAGGCAGCAAGCCTTGTACACGAGTTTTATTTATGATTTGCCTCAAAAAGAACTCTATCACAGCATGTCAGTTTGAAGGTAGGTCTATCCTACCTTCAAACAACAAACCACTTGTTTTAACAAAAAAGTGAAAAAGAGGAAAGACTATCCCCCACCCCTGAAATGCTGATGGCAGCTGGAAAAATAAGTGAAAAGCCATATTCCATGCCAACTGCAGCTTGCACAGTCTTGCTTCAGAAATAGCAAATTAAATTGATGTTTACAGAAATCGAGCTGTTGCAGGATTATAATTATTAATATTTGAGGTCACAGACATAACCATTCAGTGATTACATGTCAGCATTTACAGCTGTTTGCCAGCAGCTCTCCAAAAATGTTTCAGATATTTTTCACGCCAAAGCGATTCAGTAGTTATAATTAGCATTAACTAACACCTTTATTCACAATATCAGACAGTGGGATAGGCAGTAAAAAGAGAGCCCCCTAAAGACAATGTGTATTAGCAGGACTATGAGAAGCTAATCTTGGCTCTCCTCTAATGAAAAAGAAACACCGAAATTAGAAATCTGGGGGGTTTTTCATAGCATGTTTCTATAATGCCAATTCAAATCTACTGAAGACCAGCATGGCAAAAATGGGTAAGTTGGCTTTACAAGATTTATACTGAAAGGTGTTTTATAGCCAATGTCTAAATACTCCCAATGTGTACCAAAAGTCCAGGGCAAGTGTCCATATTTAATACTGAAGATATGCAAGGTAAAACTTTTTTATTACAAAATGGATTTAGCTGATAGCATAAGATTCTCATAGCATTCATGGAAAGAAAGATTTTACTACACATACATACTCAATTTTGCTTTACATCTTTCAACGAGGGAAGTGAAGCAAGTAATAACTACTGTAAGAAAAGTACTACTGCAAAATAACTACTGCAAAAGAAAAAAAAACTGGAATGTGGACTAACAAATTTCAGTGTAGAGAAAAAGCTTTTTTTAAATTTGCATGGCTACTTTGCATTTTATCTCAATTGTTATAAAGGAAATTATTTATGACTATTTTACTTCACAGAAGTCTAACAGTCAATACAACAAAGGATCATTTATTCCATTCTTCTTCCAAAACACACAACTTGACTTTAAATTAATCAGATTTATGAAAGCATTTTTTCATTTATCTGCACAGTATCAAATACTAGAAACATACCCAAAAAATGATAATGTGTTTGGGATAAGATGTAAGAAGAAAAGCAAGGGTTTATATGAGGTAGTAACAGTACAAATATCCACAGTGAGTGATATTACTCAGATTCAGCACAGTCATTTAGGGCTCAGAAAATAAATGAATGTGCTATTTTCAAATGTGGAACATCCTATTTTCACTGTCTGAGAAAAGGCAGAAAGGCAGGCTTTTCCACTCCATTCTCAGTAGGTATAAGATAAATGAAACAGGAAGGAAAGGAAAAAACTACAAGGGAAGAAAAGATCAAGGAAAAAAAAAATCCGACAATGTACTTACTAGCTGGCAGGACACACCTCGCCAGTCACAAAACACAGCATGGCAATGTAATTTTCTGTCTACAGCTTCTACCCTCATCATCTCTTCTTATGTCTGCTCTCAGTATTTTTACTCAGAAAATACTTTTAAAAGGATATCATCTGCAAACTTTAAAACACAGCACAGACATGGTTTCCTATTGATGACTATTCACAACATCGAAAGGCCTTTTATGTAGTATCATGGCTACTACTGCCGTTAGTACTAATAAATAGTATGAAGGTTCAGCTGTCTTCCAGACAGAAAAACAGAAAAATGAAGTAGCAAATTCCAAATACTTAATATACTCAAAAGAGTGACAAACTCCAAATATGCATACAATATGTCAGTTTTTCCTTTCTTTTATTGAAAACTCTCTGGTGTAATGTAGCAACAATATTATTATAGAATTTAAAGAAAACAGTCTAAATCCAGAATTTAAAGCTACATTTAGTGGCCGCACACTGTCACAGAGGCAGGTGACTCATATCAGCTTCTATTAAGACATTGCTTCTCAAAATACACCTTGCCTTGAAGTCACTAGGCATCACTAGAAACCTTTGTGCTTTTGTAATGCTACAAAGGAACCTGCATTTTAATACACGGCATTCTCCCCAGCTCCAAGTTTTAAAGTAGCTGTTTTCGTTTCGAGACTGAACAATTAATGACCTTGTACGTTATTTCTGAAGTTGATATTGTGATAATCTGAAGCTACCCATTAAGAAATGAGTGTAGCCACACATATGGTGTAATACATGAGCAAATGAATAATTGGAGTGCACAAAGACAAGTGCTTCAAGTCCTGGAGCAAACCTAGCAGTGGTTAAAGCACTGCAGAAGAGAACAAAGTTGTTCCTCAAGGAATATAGCCAAAAAGCAGACACTGTCTTTAGACAAGCAATTGACAGTTCCTCTGAGGAAGAAAAAGATGAATGGCCACCAGCATGATGATGTTCTTGTGTATACTCAAATGCAATACCTCTTTCAACTGAAAAGGCTGAGTTGATGATGTGGAATGTGAGTGACCTCTTTTAAGAGTTCACTAAGTTTTTCTCCCCACATAAAACAGTTTTTGACAGGTAGGAAAGGGTTGCAAAAGCTACTAGGAAACAGGATGTTACAGATTTGAACAGGCATACCTTAATAGTTCCTCTAATTTTACTAACAGCTCAACTACTGTGTATTGTTTAGGGATGAAGGGTTGGTTTCCTTTTGACTTGTCTTTTTTGTGTCATGGCATTTGCAGTATAGCAGTTGACCAAAATAAAGCTTATGCAAACAAAACTGTTTGAACTCATTGTAATATTACAACTGACTGTGACTGTTTTACACTACAGCTCTTTGGTTTTTTTGTTTGGTGCTTTTGAAAAAATCAAAATAGGCAATGGATTGTTTGCAGAAGTCCTTACCTCCTTTGTGGACTACGGTTCTGAGAGAACTCTGAATCACTGTCCTTTGATGTTGGAGAGCCCTTATATGTGTAAAAAACATCCTCTGTTTCAGTAATGTAACTAATCTCGTTTGTAAGGTTATCTACAGATGAGTGTCGTGGTTTGCGGATTTCATGACGTAGTCTAGGACTCCGCCTTAAAAATACAGAATACAAACACAAGCAGGAAGATTAGAATATTTCGCAAAACTTTATAGAAGAAAAATTTCTATCCTATTGCAGTTATGACCTGAATCTTCATAAAAGGCCTCTAAATAATCAATTTTTAAGCATTTTTATGGTATACTAGGTAATCATACACTGCTAGGTTCAGCACACTGAACTGACTTCTGTTTTTCCCCCTGTAAAATGTAACTTATATTATTAAAGTTTTAATCATAGGATAATTCTGGTTGGAAGTGACTCATGGGGGTCATCTAATACAATCTTCTGCTCAAACCAGGGTCAACTAAGGCCAGAGTAGCTGCTTAAGGTTTTATCCACTCATATCTCAAAAAATCTGAAGGATGGAGATCACACAGCTTCCCCAGGCAATGATTGTCCATATGGTGAAGCAATTTTTCCATTATGTCCAGACAGAACCTCTCTTGTTTCAACATATACTTGCTGCCTCATCCTCCCACCAGGCAATACTGAAGAACCTGGTCTCATCCTGTAGCTGGACTCCTCCTAAGTAATTCCAGGCGGTTAGGAGGCATCTGGGAAACCCCTGTTTCTCCAGGCTGAACAAGTGTCTCTTCTCACGCAGTCCTCACAGGGTAGGTGCTCCAGCCTCCTGACTACCTTGGAACTTGGTGGTCTTTGCTGAGCTTGCTCCAGTTTGTGAGTGTCTGTCTTGTATTTGCAGACAAAAAGGGCTGCAGCATTCTAATGAAATCTAATGAATGGTGAGCAAAAGGGGCCTCTCACTTCCACTGACCTACATCTACGATTCTGTTAATTCTGCCAGGTTGAAATGGACTTCTTTGCTGTCAGGGCACACCAGATGGCTCATGTACACCAGATGGAAAGCTGCACTGCAGACAATACTGTTGCACTGCCTTCTTACTTCCCAGGACTCTATGCCTGTCTGTGTTGAATTTCACACATTTTCTATTGGCCCATTTCTCCAGATAATCGAGATTTGTTTGGAGAGCAGCCCAGCCCCCAGGGTTATTGAGTCATTCCCCCAGTTTGGTGCCATCTGCAAACTTTATGATCAAGCACACCATTGCATCCTCCAGGTCATAAAGATGCTAAGCAAGACAGCTCCCAAGAAAGACCCCTGCAATCATCTACTTTTTATTGTTGCCCAGGTATAGAATGACCCATTAGCAACTCCCCTCTCAGTCTAGTCATCCAGCCATTTTAATGTTTTTTTTTTTTAAACCACCCTGTTGTCCATCCATTCAGAAACACAATGTCTTAACTTGGGTATAAGATTTTGACAGAGAGCATGAAGGCCTTGCTAAAGTTGAGGTAAGTGACACCCACCCTTCTGTTGTCATACATACTCTCAGAATAACAGTGTTTAAATATATATGTACACACTACATAATTATTCTGCTAGAGTACATACAATTAGAAACGGTAGGAGGCTAGAAGGTGTGGGAAAGGCTGAAAATGGATTTACCAATTGGGGGTAACAGGAGGTGATCGAGAAGGAAGGCTTTTGGTCTCTAAGTGCTCAACTGATAAGGATCGTCTCATAGATGGGTTCCAAACCATTCCACCTATCACTTTTCTGCAGTACTGGTTGTTTACAGACCTGAAAAGACATAAAACAACTATATGTGAATTATTTTGCATAGGAAACTTAAGTGAAATAAAATATGCTTACAAAATGAAATAAAATATGGTTACAAAAGTCAACTTCATAATTCAAAGCATCCCTTGTGCTTAACCCTCCTTACTTATGCATTTACATTCTCACAGAGACATTGGCTGTCCCTCACTTGTGACAATGAAAGTGGTTGTTAATCCCTGTTACGTTGCTAAATCACAAGCCTGGGTAAAAATAACTTTTTCTAAGAATTATTTTTAACCCAATTGTGTTTAAGAAGACAGAGGGGAAAACAGGAAATTCAGTATGTCCTACTGGCACTGAACTGAGTGCCTGACAAAACACAGTTCAAATACAGGTAAAGTGTTCTGGAGCTTCCCTGTTAATACGCATAAAGCAGTGACAATTCACCAAGAGCTTCACTGTGCACAGAACAACCCATCTACCTGCTGCCTCATCAATTAAGAGCTACACCAGACAACACTATTTCTAGAAGGAAACCACTTTTGAGTGATATGTTCCTTATAGAGATAAACCACTAAAGAAAAATGTGACATGAAAATAGGACCTCCAGGTCTGGACTGCTTGTTGTGACAAGAATCTGACAAGAAAAGGGCTGCATCAGGATCAGAACCACAGCTAGGAAAGCAATAAAAGAATCTTACTAGTAAAACTACATAACACAAAGAAAATCCTTAAGTTGACTGAAACTGAGACAAACTAACATTTATGCATTATTTTATACAGCATTCCACATGGCAAGCTGAGAGATAAACTGCTCATCCTTGAGTTTACAGGCCTAGGATTTCTCATGGAAGAACAATTTATTAGTTACAGAGAAAACTCCTCTGGATCATTAAGTCCTGGGCTGTACATAACGGGAAGCTGGGATAACAAACTATGTAAGGACCTCACCATAGAGCTGAAAAGTCTCAATTTTACATAGCATGAGAAAAAAAAAAGCGCGTTACGCTGTGGATATTATGCTGAAATCAAACCTTAAGCATGCTTTGCATTGTACTACTTTTTGCGTATAGAAGTAAAAGAAAAAGCAACCCACAATTTTATTTTTATACATGCTGACGTATTTCATATATCTTGTTCACAATTTTAAAGGAAATCAATTTCAAAATGTACTTTAAAAGCTTTTCCCAGTATAAAAAAAAAAAAAGAGGAAAAACTTAGTATGAAGCATCTACATATCAAAATCAGCTACCCTTGTACATTTTCATGCTTATTAAAGAAGGTCCATCACCTCAGGAGATTTGCCTATACTAGCCATTTTATTTTCCTAAGACTTTTGAATACAATGACAAGGCACCAACTACTCTGACCTTCTTCAGACACAGAGTTCTTTCAAAAAAGCCTTACACAGCTGGAGCAGAGGGAAAGACTGGAGAAAGAGGATGCATTATGAAAAATGCATTGTGAAGAACTCCACATTAATCTGCTTTACGTTTTACAAGTGGCTGTTCATGCATTTTCCAACACAGACAACTTGACGTGCAACATAACTCATGTGATGAAAGCCAGAACCCTAAAACCTAACTCTAATCTTAAATCCCTAATCCCGACCACAAAATCACTTACAGGATACGTCTCTAGATATTTCAGTTAAGGCACAGAAGATAAATAATCTCCTGAACTTCAAGTAGCTGCCCTTCAGATGCCAAATATCAGCATATTTCTCAGCAAACATTCTGGGAGGCTGCCAAAGCCCTTCTGGAATGGGCTGTAGTATCTTGAAGTGATGCTTCCTTTCTCCCATCTATTACTGAGGCTATCCTGGGTGAAAAATGCAGATACATTTTTAGCTTTTCAACAAGGAATGAGAATGCACCTAGGAGAAGTTACTCTGCATTCAGTCCAGAATTTACCTTTCAGAATCTGGGAGATGTGATTCAGCCTGCTTCTAGAACAAGACTTAGAGGTGATTTATACAACTCAGCAGCCTAATTTAAATGGAATGCCACTAGTACCTTAAGGAAAGATAATCTAGAAGGGCACAGGAACTGTGCTCAAGTACTGCAACTATTTGAACTGATATAATAAATGCTAGGTTGTCTGCCTCACATAAGTGTAGAAGAACATAGTACAAGAAAGCCAAAAATTCCATGGGAAAACTTGTGATACTTAAGATAGTAAAACCTGAATGTTGCACCCTTCAAAGCAGATGGAAGCAGCACAAAAAGAATTACTGAACATGAGTGAACCTTAAAACCTCCAGGACTGTATGATGTGGTTGGTGGAGTTTCTGTGTGCATGTTTGGTTTTGTGGTTTGGTTTGTTTGATTTATATAATGCAAAAGTTTGCTCCCTTTCATAAGGGAGAATGCAGAATCTCTCTTTCAATTGTGTAGCTTCCACATGAGTTGAGAGCCATTCTTGAAAAGGAACATGGAAACTCTTACAACATTCCACCATGATAAACAAGTAGGAAAGTAAAAATTTTCAATATGTGAAATACGACCTCAGAAGTGACTTTTTCACAATTTTTCTTAAATCTTTTGAGAAAATAATTTGCTGAGGGAGAATGACCAAGTTCATAGGAACTACTCAAAATCTTTCAAAATTACTGTTGCTTCTTACGTACTTTAGCAGTCTTTTATAGCAATGGTTGCCAAGTTACTTCTTCCTCATGTACATCCTAAAATTCCTGCTTCTTGCTGGTATAAACAAGGCCAAAGAATGCATTAGTACAGAGGTTATCATTAAGCTGATGGAAGGTATCACCATAACTGATTCTCCCCCTGGAGATTCCTTAAGAGTCTAAGGAAGTAATTCAGCAGAGACAATTCCTCAGAGCACTGAAATTACTTGAAAATAATTCTTTCTTAGTAACTCAGATCAACAACAAGAACTATCCTGTATGACATAGACTATTAAGAAACTGTAACAGTGGATTTATAAAAAATAAAATGTTTGGTAAAAATTGGAATGATACTAAACTGGTACCCTTTGGAACTCATACTGTTTTCTTTCTTAACATTACAAAGGCAGCAATGCCTATGTGTGTATATCTGTCACACAGGAGGATCAGGGTTTTGAATCTCCTTGCAAATTTGAAAGAAATAAAGGACTCTGGGACCTGACAATCCTGCAAACTTTGAGTCACCTCCTCAATGCATCCACTACAGGAAGAACAAGGCCATAACACTCCATAAATGAGTTAATTTTAAAAATAGTGATCTGTAGAAGTTAGAAAACTAGAATACTGTTTGTACAACTACTTTTTTTCCATGATCTAGAAACCAGATCATCAAGTTATGATCTAGTACTAGGTGAAAATATCGAATTACACTCCAGCAGAAAACATAATATTTTGTCAGAATTCCTACTGTTGGACAGCCCTCATGGGTTAACTGCTTCATTTACAAGCAATACCAGTGTGCTTGGTATCAATTTCTGCAGTATCGAAAGAGATATCAGACTGTGAAAAGCTAGAGAGCCACCAAAGTCTGAGAATTTGAAGTATGTTGACATAATTCAGAAGTTGAAGCTTATCCAAATAGGAGAGAGAGAATCAGTCTGGCAAATTAAATGTAAAGTTAAACTATTAAGGGAACACACTACAAAAAACTCACAAAAACACACTACCCATGAACAAGAAGAAAACAATACTTCTCCAAAAATCATGAGAACAAGTAGGTTTCTAGAGAGTCTACAGATCACCAAAGGGTCAAAGAACCCCCCAGAATCTCACATCTGGAGAAAATAATGACCCAAGATTTTCTTTTAAATTCACTATTAATATGAAATACTTTTAATATGTTTCATTACAGAATGTTTTTGGGGGGTGGGGTGGGTGGATTGGGATGGGATGGACAAGACAACGAAGACACAGGACATGACACCTGTGCAGCTGAATTACTGATAAATGTAGCAACAGAACAAATCAACATAATGGAAGTAACCACTGTGACTGATACTTACCAAAAAAGTCTAAAAGCCCCTAAGATAAAAGAGCAGAACTACTCGAGTAAAACCTCCCGCTTCGAAAATCACACAGGATGGCCAAAATAAAGGCCAATTGCAAAGACATGGAGAAGGACATTACAATGTCAAGTGACTGGACAATAAACTGGCAGCATAACTTTAATGACAAAAGGGCCCAGTTACTGCATATGGGGAGGAATAATCCCAGCTTCATAAAGGAAAATTACAGGCTCTAAAGAATTACTTCTGGGTAACTAGATCTTAAATAACACTAGGAAACTACCAACTCTGTAACTAGAAGAATCCAGTGAGGCAAATAAAGGATTAGAAGTGTCACAGCAGGGGTATCATGAATACCTGAATGGGAAAGTTTTCCATCTTTATATCAGTAATAAGTGGTTGGTATGATGCACTCCAGAAATTGCCCTAACACACTAAACAGAATGTGTAAATGACACTAATGGCTAAACATTCCAAAACAAATCTGTTCTGCAAATTCTCTTACTGGATCATTAGCTACATGACATTTTTCCCTTCCAGTGTTTTTATACTTCAGACTGAAGCAGCAAGTCGGAAAAACAGCAGTAGAACATATATTCAAACACCTTTTGAGGTCATTATAAGAAAAGTTCTATTGTAAGGAGACCACATTGCAGAAAGTGAAACCACAACCATATAACTTGTCAAGTGGTTCATATACAGATTGGAACAAAGCTATGGACAGGACCGAACTCTGACATTCCAACTTGAGCTACCACTGACACAAATCCTCCCACTCCCATCATAGAGCAAAACATGCTTTCACACAATACTTACTTTGCTGGATTTCTAGAACCCAGAGTCCAATAATGTGATAATATCTTTTTTTCATGAGGTAGTGACTTCTTTGCCTGAAAAAATGTGTGATGCTCTACACAAGACTTCCAAAGATTTTTGCATGCTCTGTAATTTAACATGTTGAAGGCAACAATATGCTCTCTGGATTCATTCTGTAACAGTAGGGAACACCATGTTTCAACATATACAAGAAGATGAAACAGTAAACAAGGTCATAAAACAACAACAAAATTATTCTAAGCTTAAACATGAAAAATACATTGAGGCAAACAAACAAACAAAAAAATCAGCATATAGTAGATTTTGAGCTGGAAATGGCCAAAACACCTCTGTGACCATGTGAAATTCCAAACTTCAAAATGTGCACTTTAGAAGTTAATGAAATGTTTATGAAATATTTAAGTCTAAAGTGGTAAAGATTTTGTATATACGAGTGTCATGTTATACCAATAAATATGTTTTCAGGTTTCCAGTCAGACTTTGATTTCCTAAGACAAACAAAATTTTTTATAATATTCCATTAGGGATGCAATGTCAAAAGGAAAAACCCCCTCAATTGTTTGAATTCAAACTCTTCATGTAAGGCTTCAATTCAATAATGTTCTTTCAAGCATCATAGTATGCAGAAAGCATATTCTCAATAGTCTTTCAGAAGAAACTGAAGATACTAACAGTGATTGTCTTTGGGGGAAAGGAAGTAGCGGTGAGGGGACTGGAGCTGCTGCTACTGTGGTTCAAATACACTCCTGCTTGGATGATAATGTGAGGCCACAATGAGGAGGATCAGAAGGCAGAAGAACACAAAACTTGTGTGTCTCGGTGCAAACTCTTACAAGTAACTTCAGTGCCAAAGTGAAACACAAGCACAACACAATTGTGCCATCCATATTTATGCCCAAGATTTTCTACAAGAGATAGCTTTGGTTAGTTGATCTAGTTATTGATGCAAAGATAGTGGAATCAGAGCAAAGCAAAGAGAAAATAATATGAGACCTGAGTCAATTGCTATCACAGCTCAGCACCTCAGTGAAAAAAAGCAAGTTTTCATCGCTCATCTTTTCTAGCTCCTCTAAATTATGATTGATTTTGACATGTCAACATATAACTAGACAGGCAACAGTTTGCTATGTTCACAGCAAGAATCTTGTTGGGAAGTAACTATAGACCATTTTGGTTGGAATAGTTAATCTGTTTTTCTTGATTTCTTTTTATTTCTAGGCAGCACTTTACAAATGCCATGGATCAGAGAACAATCTTGCATTTTGCAAATCACTTCATGTCTAGTTCAGAGAATCTATGGCTTCAGACCCTCTTTTAGAAAAACAGTGAGACTCTCAAGAGAAAAGAGGATTTGCTTCTTGATTTTATGTAAGCACTGAAAAACATTTAACTGATTGCAATCTTTCAGGAATGTTTTCCCTATATCTATTAGAGCATTTTAAAAGTATTTGCTTTGTAAGATGTGGGTTTTTTATTTGAGTCTCTTGCATACTGGAATCAATTCATCTTTGTCAGTTCACCACAACTGCTTCTAAGTAGTTATGTAAAATTAAGAAGGAAAGCATAGTGAAATCTTAACTCACGATTTCTTGAAATATATAAAGCATACATCACCAGGATTTAATGACAAATGCCATTTCTGACACACTCCCTGTTGGTTGAGCACCACATGAAGGGTTTTACTACTCCAACAGACAAATAGAAGGAGGTGTGTAGATATTTTTGTTGGCCTGAAGCACTGGACTTTCAATTGGCACAAAAATTATTTCATCCAAACATCTCGATTAAAATGAAAACCCATAGTATAAAGATAAGGAATTAAGTATACCTAATATTCTGTTTTTAAATTTAAGTTTGAAAATAGTAATGAATTTTGCTTGTTACATCACAAGTGTGCATCTCTGTTGTCACAGAACCTTCCTAGCAGCCTTTAAGTATGTTGAAAGTTTTAACGTGAATTTAAGCTAGTAAAAATACTTTGAAAAGTTTCTAAAAAAATATTCAATTTTTAGACTAACATAACCTTTTGATAACAACAATCTGCCTCACTAACAGGCCACCTTGCAAGTCATGCTGTTAAATCTGTGTACTTTTTTAAAGGTGAGGAGAGTTCTAGTGGGATCCAAGGATCTAATGCCCATCATACTTCTTACCTCAAGTTCTAAAAGAACAGCATTTTAATGATTACCAAGAACTGAGGATTAGAGAAATATGTGGCCATTAAGGTAAAGGGAACAATTCCACATAGCCAAAGTGTCTTGCTGGTTCAGCATATGTAAGAACTTTTGCCTCAGCTGTATGCCTATTCCATTCACAAAAAATCTGAAAATATCTACAGCATACAAAAATCTATTTTAGTATGGAGCAAATGAAGTTATTTTTAAGCATTAGATAGGCATATTGAAAATAAAATTCCATTTCTGAAAGGTACAAAATGTTGCCTGCAAACAGCATAGTTCCTATTCCTACCTTAAATCCTGCACCCTTCATTAAGCCTACAAGTCATGAGCTTCTATAGCATCAGACATTCACTGATTCATCAGTCTTGGTACCCAGTCCTTTTGCAGCTCTTCAGTAGAAACAGAAATATTGCATACTCCTAATCAAGTAGCTGATCAACAGATCAAAGCATTGGGAGGGAGGGTAAAAGAGAAGGTGAGTAGCAGGCAAAGAGTGAGATAAGGTAAGTTGATTTTTCAGAAAAGGCACATAAGGGAAGAAAAATGGCGTAAAAGAAATAAGGAGAGTAAATCAATGAAACTTGGCACATCCCAGAGGATGGTAAATTCGTTGCCTTTGAGAACTTTCTGTTGATTTTTGTAAAGAATCTACATACATCATACAAAATATAAAAGTGCTATAACACTCTCATCATCTTTAGTCAAACCTTGCCTATGAATATACAGTATCTGCTCTATTTTCCCCGCATTCTCTCACTTTCCTTACTTTCAGATTCATTTACCTATTTGCTTCTGGATTTCCAAGCAAAAAACTGATCAATTCGAAGACTGACACCAATGCAGTCATCTGCCCTCACACACCCCTCAAGCACCTCACTGTTCTGGTGAAAGCCCTAGGACTTCACTCTCTCCTACTGCACAGCACCAGCAAGCTTTTCCTAGCAATACCACTGGAGTACTGCACATTTGATGCCCTAAATTTCAAGCAAAGGGGGCTGACAAGGATGGATATATCCACAGATTTAGTAGCACACCTGGTCTGCTTTTTCATATGTACTGAGAAGGAGTAAAAAGGTCATGCAGCTGGCCTTACTTTTCTTACAGTTCTGTAGCTCTTTAAGTGTGACACTGCGCACATTACTGTCATTTCCGTAGGTTATGAAACAAAGAACTATCATCACTTGAGAGGAGGTAAGCTAAAAGAATCAAGAGCCTTGAACTGTCATCATTTATCAAAGGTTTAATTGAACAAATTAAGATTGCTGCTCTCTTCAAAGGTGACACAGGTCTCCAGAGAGAAAAATTCTGCTTTTGATAGCAGTCAAGTCTTTATGTAAGGAACACACATATTTTACATTAAGTCCACAGATTGTTCTATATTGAAACTTTATTATTGTATATTCTAAAACCACTGTAAGTACACTCATTTTCAGAGAATTATAGAATGGTTTGGGTTGGAAGGGACCTTAAAAACATCTAGTTCCAAGCGCTATTTTACTAATCATTCTTGGAGAGTTGTTACTATGTTTATTCTCACAGACACATTTGGAAACTGCTGTCTGTAAGCCTGCCCTTATTTGTATATTTGGAAATATTTAGATTTTAAAATCACTACTTATCAGTGAATTTTTAATCCTCAAACCTAGGAGATGTTACTACTTGCAAGTGTTTACACTCACAACTGAGTAGAATGGTTTATCAACCACTCATTTCTTCATGCAGTGAAATATGTATGAACAGACTGTGACATATCTGCCTATAAACAATATATTTAGAAACTTACTGCTAGTAGCAAAAACTTAAGATCCCCCCTATAGTGTGTAAACACACTGTGTGCATGCTTTGTGTGTGTGCAAGTATTAGTGCAGTAACACTGTGTCTGGATACTAACTTTGTTTAAATGTGAATCTTGAAAAGTAACGTGCATACTTGCACACTCCTCAAATTTCAAAGAACCCACAAAACTGGGAAACAAAGAAAGACACACAGAAGAGAAAAAAAGATGAAAACGTTTTCCTTTTGGGTAAAAAAGGCCTCCCTAGAAATCTGTGTTCAGCAGACCTTCTGTGTGGGTCAAGAGGTGGTCTTGTAACACAGTTTCTATCAATTTAAGAGCTCATTTACTACCAGACAGAGCCTTCATGAAGTCTAAGTACAAGTTAACACTTAGCTTTTACTACATTCTCAAGTTTTGTCCTCAACTGAATTAAAATATTATACATTTGCTGATCACTAGTTTCTGAGAGCTTTTTTTCTGTCATATTAAATAATCTATGCTCTTTGTAAAAAGATACCTAAATTTTTTTTTTTCATATTATGGCAGCACAATAATAATCAGTAATCAAGATTCCCCTCCCATTAAACAGACCAATACTGTTCTGCAAAGAGCACAGAACAACCAACAGAAGTCAACTCTTAAGAGCAGAAAAATTTTACATTAGTTTTATCAACTATCTTCACATAATTTGCCAACTCCTAAGGACCTCTATGCTACACACAGAAGGTGTGTGCTATTCCCCTTTTTGATCTCGTTTTTAAGCTCCAAAGCTCTCCTTTCCTCCAGGAACCTTGCTTTCTTCCCAAGCTCTGAGCCTCATAAGCTGAAGGGATCTCACACAGCCCCCCTAGACGGGATAAGCAGTTGTTTAGCAGATTCAACGCATTAAGGAACTCCACAGGGCAGGGAGAACAACAAAGGAAAGAGCAGCAGATGCTGATGAGAAAAGGGAAATATGCTACATTAATAAATATTGGAGAAAGGATGGAGATCTGCATTTACCCAAAGTCTCCAAAGGAGAAGAAAGCTCAGTGGGAAAGATACAGTCCAACAGACTGAAAGTGGAGGGATTCCGTGTTGGAAAAGAAGCAAAAAACGGGAAAAAGAGAGGGAATCAGCAGGCCAGAATAGCAAGACCAAGTTAACAAAACAGAGTTTCAAGGTCAAGTTACCACAACAGAACCTTTTGATCAGCAGTTTGTAGGTTACATTTAATATAAAAATATTGAATATGATCATTTGAGTAAAACAAAATTAGAAGACTACTTACATGTTTTTGCCGTTGTTGTATAAAAAACTTTTTCCTTTTAAAGGAAATTTTTAATATGTTCACCCTAAAAGAAAGAAACAGGCCATGAAATACTGAACAATGTTTAGAGGGATAAAACAATGAAAAATAATACTGCATACAGTGAGCCTGAAAGATTATTGCTGTAAAATATTCAATGAATAATATGCAACCATCTCCGGTGCTGAGTGGCAAATAGATGTCCTCGTTTAATCTTTAAATAGTTCACAGCAGTTCTCTCCCACCAAATCTATTCTTGCAGCAAAAACTTGATGACATCTTCTACACTAAGCTGCACAAATGTTAAATGTGTCAACTTTTGTATCACTTTAGAGTCATATGACAACTGTGACTAAAGGAATAAAATTTAAGACCCTAATAACATGACAAGGTTGGTCTTACCACAACTGAAACTTCGCAGAGGCTTTTCAGAATTGGTTTCATAATGTGAAAAATGTCACGTACTTGTGTTAATAACTAAACAAAACCTCTAGATAAAATCATAATTTTAGAAGGATGAAAATTGTAAGAATGAGTGTTAATATATTTTTCAGTTCATTAACACTGCTATGTAATTTATGTGGTAATTTTAGAACTGAACACCTCTTTTTACATATACATGGTGTGAATACATATTTTCTAAGGTAAAGATTACAACTGGAATTGGTGCTCAAGCAATTTTCATTTTAATTATATGCTTATCAGTTTTGCTAAATTAAACAAACTTCTATCTACCCACACACCTTCCCACAGCAAAACAAGATTTGTCTAAAATACCTAAATTTTCTCTGCAATAGTTCTACTTCAGTAACTGAAAACCTGCATTTTTCGGAAAAAGAAATCTGTGATCTATGGTCAGCTGGAATCTTATGGATGCCTTAAGGAAAGCTATTTAAGATCTGATCAAGTTATATTTGCCTGAAAAAAAAAAAATCATGAAAAGGTTTTGTAAGTTTACTGCTAAAAGTCTCAATATTTTTGTGAACTGATACTTCACAGGATGTTAGATATCAGATATGAACTACGCTGAAAGTCCTCTAAGTTCTGGCACAGTCTTTACATCACTCTCATCAAGTGGGATGGCATAAAATTCATTCCTCACTGCTCATGGGAGATGCACTAGAGTTATAGAGCAACATCCTTCATGGATACAGGAGAGTATATTTGCCAGTTACTAACAAGAAAATCCATGCCATTACCTATCCCCCCTCCTGCACAAGAGGTGGAAAACAGTGTGTGCTAATTTCAGAAAATGCTTTTCTCCATCAATTACAGAACCACAAAGAAACAGGTATTTCAGTACTATTCTTTGCTAAGACAAACTGGTGTGAAAACCAATGAAAAGCTGAAATCATATCCACGTCTCCTGTTAGGCCAACTCATGAAATACTTGCATTATTTGACTTGCTACCTCAAACAACAGTGATCTGTGTTGCTCATTTGTAAGTTGTGGATTCTGAGCTACCTGGCAAGTCATAAAAATTTTCAGTTGTATTTACTGAGCTGCAACTCATTATATATTAATTCTTTCTTGATTCCAGTGCTACTCTGCCTGAACTAGTACTACTCAAGTTTTGTGCTTCTGGTTCTTCCTTACCACATTTCTTGATTTAGATTAAATTTCAACAAATAAGTTTTCAGAGTTATTCCTAAGTTGCAGTCATGGTCTGCTTTTACCCCAACACAGAGTTAGCAGACATGCGGGACACAGAACTAACCTTGCAGACTAAGCAAAAAACATCCCATACAACAACAAATGGGAACCAGCATCCCAAAGTGCCAAAACTCAACCTTTCTTCCCTCAATCCTTCTCCTCTACACCCTGCTTTTTCTTTCATTAAAAAAAAAAACAAAAAACAAACAACAAATAAACAAACAAGAAAACAAAATCCACCACCAAACCAAACCAACAAAAGCCCAAATCCCATGATGCACTGCATGACCACTTAATCACTTCAAGCCAAACCAGGGCTTTAAGTCTCTTTATTTTGACACTCTCCCAAATAGAGCACCCCTCGCAATTGCATTCATTCTTCTTAAAGTACAGCTAAAACTATTTAGTTCAGGCACGAAGAACACTTGCTACTCTGACATTTTTATTTAAATAATTAAAAATCATTTATGTTGCACCTACAAATTGAGTGAATGTTCACATCTAGAAAAATCTACAAAAAGATCCAAGACATTAAGGTGCCAAAGTATTTAGACTTCACAAGTTCTTGAAGATGCCATACCCAAAAATTATATTAATAGAATGCAGTTACTGTTATCAAAACTGGTGGCTCAGTGGCCCCCTCTCTCTCACCAATAATCTGTTCAGTGAATATGCAACATTCACAAATCATTAAATTTCATGATTTACTTATAAAGCGCTCACTAGTTATAGCATATTAAGAATGATGGATCTTTTGGGTCCCATTTTCCTATCCTTCACAAGCATCAAAATAGATTTGTCACTCCACGGGCCACAGAATTGCTAATTTCTGATTAAACTGGCAGTCTTGTCCTAGCACTTCGTACTAACAGCTGGTACTTGTGAACTTGAAGCAAAAAAAAGTTTCTTTACCTGTAAACACTGTACTTTGCCATTGAAAGACTCATCAAGAAAGGTTCTGTGCAATTTGCTATGTAAGATAGTCGTTTTCCAAGTTTTAACTAGCAATGTATTATGCATTCCCCAAGCAGTCTCTCTGAAGTTTTCGAAGCAGTGAAACTGCATTCATAAAATAGCATTTAATACCTAACTTTAGTTGCTGCTGATATACTGTTTGCATGTTTTTGCCATTAATATTTTACTTGCAAAATAAATGTGAAAACTACAACAGAACAGTTAAGCACCCTTGAGAATAACTCTGCAGAGTATAGAAAATACTGCAATAATCCAAAGCTATTTTTTAAACTTATCTTGACTTACATTGCCACTGACTGATCAGTCAGCTCTTTACGTAGGTTGTTTTGATTGAAAAGCCTCTTTTTGCCAAGGCAGAACTCTCTCACTGCCTCTGTTCCTGAAAACTTTTAGTCCCCTTTGACTACTACCATATGGCATAGTTGTATTGTTGTCATCCACTGCAGAGTATTTTACTTAAAATTTTGGAAAGAGTGCTTTGATGGTGTTTGCTGCCACCTTGAGCTCTACCTCATTAATGGTAAGTTTGCACAGTCCATAGAAAAAACCACTTGGTACAAACGGTGTTACATAAAAAGCCTAAATAAATACCAATCCAGACATTACAGAAATATATCCTGCTTTGAGGTCTAAAGTAAAAGTGAGAATCCATACTACAAATACATCCGAAGCAACTCTGCTCTGGCAGCTTTCAGTGTTTGCTTGTTTTGGCAGGGATAAGGAAATGGACAACATTCCTGCACAAAGAATTATGATTAACTCATGCAAGATGCCAGAAATAAAATATCAAAAAGTTATCCCCTGTGTAGGGAGCTTTTGCTTTGAAGATGAAAAGAAATTTTTAGAGAGAGTAGGAAAGCTTGGAACAATTGCATTAGCTGTCAGTTGAAAATATTACTGCTTAAACCTCATATCTTAGCGTGGGAATTATTTGAACTGAAAAACCTGTGAGTTTTATTTCCCTCAAATTCTTTCTATAAATGAGAATAGGCTTTTGTGAAAAATTTTTTAACATCTGTGTTTTATTTCTCTGTGCTCTCCAGGAGTAAAAGTAGCACAGGAAGTTATAGACTACTCCTGTCTTGCGTGCTGTAAACTATCTTTCCCTTCCCTAAAAAATTCATATAGCCACAGATTTTAAAACGTCATTGCTCTATGTTTTTCAGGAACAGCTATTATCCATTCATACCTTACTTAGGTCAACTAAGCTGGCAGAAGACAGAAAATGTGCCTCCAGCTGGCAGTTTTTAAAACCTGCAGCTGTTCAAAGAAGCTGAGAGGCTGATATATGAAAGAGCAGTGCTCAAGGCATAAAGATGAAAGATAAAAGTCTTTTATGCTTCAATGTGCATTAGAAATGGAAAAATACAAGTTTTCACTGTGCTGCTGCATGAGAGCATTATTATTGACATACATTTATCTAAGATGATTGCAGTATATCCCAGGGAGTTGAAATGCAACTCAAAGCAAAGAAAAAAAATAAAAATCCAGAGACTGTGCAGTATATTATCACCTAAAATTTTAAATGAAACTGATTTTGTTGCTTTTCTATAGGAAATAGCTGTTTGATTGGGTTCATAAATGAAAGGATGGAATGAATCTAGCATTTAAAGAATACAGCTAAGGAGGGGAGTTTTTCTCTAATAAAGGGCCAAAAAGCAAGTACAACCCATTAGAATGCATTTTTCTGTCATGACTAAGAACACTATACTGTCTTACTGAAAAAGTTATCCAGAAAAATTGATACAAATTAAACAAAGAACTTATGTATAACATGACAAAGCTTTAGTTTTATCATGTATAAAAAACCAAGTTCATACCTCTTTTAAAAAAGAAAGACTGGAAAAAAATTCTTTCTGATCCAATCCAAAATCCTTAAGGAAATGCCAAGCCTCCACATAATTTCTAATTCGTGTTGTAATATTCAGTATGGTATAACTAATAAAGCCCAAAAGCACTTTTAAACAATTATAGCTTATGTAACTTCTCATGTCATTCACATTAGAGTTCATGTGCACCTTCTTTCTTTGCAGAGGTTATTTTCTACAGCACTATCATGCATTCTAATGTTTTATGTATCAGAGAATAATGTAAAGGTCTCTACCCTGCTGGCTCCAAACCTTGTCAATGTTATATAGCCTTATTTGAAGACATTTAAAAATGTCTAAATTGTATTATCCTACTTCCTGCAAATCTGAAATTCCAAATAACTCATTTTATATTTCTACTCCTAGAAGCAAATATCTTCTTGCTGAAATCTATGTTAAAATGTTCAGACAATTAGCTGCTGAGCTTTAACAGCAATACTGATTGGTTTTGCTTGTTTTTACAGAGACATATTATTGGGCATAACAACAGCAACTCTCTAAGGCTACAAAGTCTTCCTAATAATGTACTCATACCTGTATGTAAATTAACTTCGAGACTTCACATACTGCAAGGACTTCAAAAGTCTCAGAGATTTAAAAGTCTAGGCAAGTTTTCATTTTTATCTAGACATAAGGAAATACCACAATATTCCATAAAGAACAAATATATGTATTGTAGGCTTCTTTGGAAAAAATGTGAGAGGAAATGGAAGTAAGATTGAAAAAAATGGACATATTTCTTTACAGTAAAGGAACTTACCAGGGATAGAAACTTGTACAGATGAGTTTTCTATATACAGCAATTCCACCAGATGCAATCCCAATCATAAGATCTAGATTATGGAGATCCTGCAAAAGAAAATCACTGTAAGAACACAGAGGCAGTTTGTATCATTCACATTTATCTACTAATAAATTTATTTTCAAGCTTTCTATACCTAAATTGCTACACTTGAGGGAAAAACACAACATTTTTGAGTTTTGATTTTCAGGCATCTTTCCTTTGATGTTATCTATTATGTATTCTAAATATTATTCCCTCAGTAAAACAAGTTATAATGTTCATCTTATTACCCTGAATATTCCTTAGGCCTGTATCAGAGTAAATGTGCAAGTCTAGCTTTATTAATTTCAGGAAAGAAGTTGAAGTACTTCCCAAGATTAGTCAGGTAAATGTCACAGAATTTGGGGAACTGAACACAAATTTCCTGATTATAAGCTGCTTAAAAAGAGAGAGGAAATAATTCCTTACTTTTTCCTAAAAAATCTTACCAAGGAAGACTGCACAAGAGGTGACCACAATTTTGCATATGACAATAGGTTAGAGAAATATACGTGTACATAAATATTTGATACACTAAATGAAATCCATTATTAACTAAAGCAAAAGTTGTGCATTAGTTTAACATGTGCAACTGGAAAAAAAAATTCCTAAATTTACAATCCTTTCTAGGTATTGAGATACTCAAGAGGAAACATGTTCTTCCATATAAGTAAGCATTTGAGTTAAAAAAACCCAAAAAGGTGGGGAGAAGGATGCTGGATGGTAATTTTGAGTCTAAACCCAGACTGATGTTAGAGAAGTTAGAAATCTTCACTTCCCATTTCTTATGATCAACACACGCTAATATGTTATTACACAGATTTCTAAACAGAGCTAAATGCATACATAAATCCACATGTAAGAAGAATCCATTTAATACATCAGGTTTGGGTCAAGTGTAGTTTCAGACTGTTTTTAAAGGACAGTCAATGGTAACAGATTCTCTTAAAGCCTTCAGTAGCGCAGTTGCTCCTCTAGATGGTACTCTGGGCTCAGTTAAGATACAGCTTTCCTCCATGTCCAATCCCAATTTCTTTATATTTGTAAGGTACAGAAAAACAGAACAGGTAGCATGTAATGTGACAATACTGTGGAAAGTCTACAATAAATCCTTTAAAAATAATTGAATAGAAGTGTGATACAGGCATATGAATGAGTGAAGTTCAAGCTAATTTGTAAAACATAATACAGGAAACCAGAATTGACACTCCTTTATTTTAATATTTGGGAAGAACACTGAGATATTCAGGAAATTAACTGTGTGTAATTTAGCTGTTTCTGCCATGATATGGCCAACCTAAAGCAGGGTAGAAAATTAAATTATTAGCACTTGGAACTTACTCCAGGTTCCTGCTTTTAAAAATCAATACTGTGAAGAAAAAAAACAGCTTTAAGAGTAAAACCTGAAAATCAACATGATCAAGCAGAAATCAAGGATTATCTAAACACTTGATAGGGATTAATTAGGCTAAATTACTCTATTTTCTCCAGAAGCTCTGTCAGAACAAAGTTCATTCCTCACTCTCCTCTATACCAGTCCAAACCACTAATCTCCCATGTTATTTCTTATTATGAATTCTCTTGCGTTAAGCCTAACAAAACACAAAATGAAGATGCTGGAATAGCATAAAGACATGATCTCTTATATTAAAAAAGATATTGATATGCAGTTAATGCCCTTTCAAAACCTCTATGCTGTTAAATTGCACAACAAAGACATAACATGCATATATTTATAAAAAAACCAGATAACATGAAGAAAATAATAATAAAAAAGTTGGAAAGATATAAACTTATAATGCCAGCCATCTTGCTAGCTAAGTACTGATTCACATTTGATTTAATTTACAATTACCATCTTGATTTTTGTAGATATGGAAATAATATTGATTCAACAAATTTCCTATCTTCAACTCTCTGAGTGAAAATGAAAGATGAGTTAACAGCAGATTAATTATTGAGCAGATGGGATAGTGGTCCAGAGTCAAAAAGAGATTAGGAATTCAAGAAATATCAATATAGTTTTAAGATATTGAATTCACTCTCCTGAGTCTCCTAACACTATTGCATTTTTTAATAATTCAGCAGTTCAGATTTTCATCAGAAATAAAGCAGAAGTGTTTGCAGATGAAAACCGAGCTCAGATTAAAGTTGCATGTTCAGCAAGTTGCTAAAAAGAAAGCTCACACTTATGTTAAATATTTAACTTTGCATCATAAAACAAAAACATTAAGGAAACTATATATTCATCTGCTCTTCAAGAAACATATCCAAAAAGTATCCCACTCTCAACCACCAGTACAGGAGCACCAGGTTCTTTGGGCCATTAGTATAAAAGCCAGGTGTTACCTGGTTCTCCTGCCATACACAATCTAAGTGCAACAAGACTAAGAACAAGGCACTGGAAACATCCCTGCCAAAGCAGGGGCATGACATGGTAGCTTCTGTGAAGATGCAGCTTATAACCTTCACTGCAAACTTCTTACAGGCCCAAAGGAGCAAGACCAACACCACCATGTTGGCTGAGGTTTGCCTCATGGCATTCAACCCAAGCAATGACTTGGAACTGTTTTGGAAGTACAAAACTTCAGAGACAACCAACTACACCCCTACCAACAACTCCCCTTCTCAGCTTCTGGTCATTTACAACTAGACGAATTCCTGGTTTAGAAGCTTCTTTTATGTTTAATGGACTCCAGTGAGAGCCTAACTGCTCCTGATAGCTATTTCACCTTGGGCATCCATTAAAATAGCAGTAATGCTTACAGATCAACTGCAGCCTTATGGAAAAAGTTCCTTTACTTAAACCTGTCTCTTTCCAGGTAGACTGAAAATTATGAAATCTTTTACTACCAAAGCAAAAAAAAAAAGGTAAAAAATAAAAAATTGTTGGCTATTCACATTCTCTGTGTTGTTCACCTGCTACAGAAGGCTTTTCCTTAAAACATTCATGACTGTTATCCTTCTCTGTACTTTACTTTTCCCATTACCCACTTTGAGATAAGGAAGGGAGAGGAAGAATGAAGATCAACATTCAAATGATATCAAAACTCAATTTGAAAGGTGGCATGATATTTTCTGTT
This sequence comes from Orthonyx spaldingii, assembly GCA_013397795.1. NCBI lineage: Eukaryota > Metazoa > Chordata > Aves > Passeriformes > Orthonychidae > Orthonyx > Orthonyx spaldingii. Next base: position 799,336 of record VZTJ01002382.1, on the reverse strand, counting down.
TTGCTTTCTATTTCCTTCCTAGCAGCTTCTAAATGTCTAGATGCACACTTCTAGAAGTGTGCTAGAAAAACCAGATCAAATATTTCATCCTTCAAAAAAACTGAATTATGATAAAACTATTATTTTGAATTGAAACAGTAGCAAGATGGTGTGCAGTGCAATTTCATTTAGTTGAAAATGACTGAAGCCAGTCTATCTTCACTACTTGGCACTGGTATGACCACTACTGACGTCCTGCATGCATTTTGGTAGCCTGTAGCTCAGGAAGGATAATGCAAATTGGAAGAGTTTTCAGAAACAGCATCCCATTAATATTACAATACTTGCCACATAGTGGAAGTCTTAGCACTCAAGTTGGCTTATCAAAATACTAGGCTGTAACAGAAGTTAAAAATCAACATCCAATCAAGTTAAGTGCATGCAGTGAAATCCCAAGTGTAACAGTAAGAGCTTCTTCAATAAAGTAGAAAGGTGACAGATGACCCAATGGACAGACAACGTACCTATACAAAGTCAGATTTAATAAGATCATTTCCTTTCCTTTCTACTTTTCTGCATTCTTTAAAAAAACCTCTACCTTTTGAGCACTGTATTTCATGAACATGAATGTAATTACAGTGGCTTCATACAGAAGTACTTTAGAAATTCCTAGAAATCCAATGCAACACTCACCTATTTGTGGCAGCATAAAGAAAAACAAGCAGAAAATATCATGCTGAATGAAGCAAATTATTCATTCTATTCCTTCCACATCATTAGAGAAATTTATGATTTTTTCATTATAACTCTCAGTGTCAGGATTATTAACAAAACTCAGAAAAATGTTAAAAAAACTAGTAGTCATCTTTACCTAGGAAACCATTTATCTGTAGTACATTTCCTGTAGTTTTTACATGACAAGCCTTATGCCAAACAATTTACTATTGCAGAGAAGCACAAATGGTAACCTGCACACTAGGATGCAAATTAAAAAGCATTTTGGGGATTCACTTCAGATGAATAGTGTAGTCAAAAAATTAAGTAGCAGTAGCCAGTGAAATGCTTGGGCATTTTTCTTATCTATGCACACCTTGTACCTAAAAGATTTCAAACATCTCTCAAGCTGTTAAATATTTCTTAGATTTAGCCTGGAATTGGGGAATACAGGAACTTAAAAAAACCCCAGAAACTCTTTATTCTTTACACTTAAGAATTACTGCTAGAAATTCAGATAAATTAAACCCCTAAAACACCTGCCAACTAATAGCACTAAACAGACCATTCACTCTCTTGTTAAGTAAAATATATTTCAGTAATTTAAGAGTTTATCTTAAAAATACATTGTTCCATTATTGAGGAGCTCTAGCTTATTTGGTTGAAATTCCAGCAACTATGTTACACAGCAGTTACTGAAAAATTACCCAACTCTAATTAAAAATTACGTATTATAAAGTCAATACTTAAATACTACTTTTTTCCCTGCTATTAATTAATTTTTAAAAAAAGCATATAAATTTATTTCCCAAGGGAAAAATTACAATGTAAACATACTCTACCACTGTGCAATTCCACTCCATAGAATTCAAGTGTTCGTGCTATATTTATATAGCAGGACTCTGCTTCAGATTGCTTGAGGCCACTAGAAGAAGGGAAAAAAATAATAAATATGAACCACAGACAAGTCAAAAATAAATTATATGATATTATATTTATTCCAAATGCATGAAACCAGAAGAATGCCGCAGTCCAGTACCTGAGAAATAAACCCCATTAAGTAGTGCCATGAGTTCTTCATTGGTGAAGACCCTGCTAAAGTACTCTCAAAAAATTGAGTGAATTCTACAAGTTTTTATTACCTTAGCCATTCTGGACCAGTTCTTTTTAGAAAAATCTTTTTTATCTATTATATTCAAAGGGATGAGGAAACTATTCCCCTATAAAATCTTACTCTACAGAAAGAAGTTGTATCTGTAAATATTCTATATTTCATAGTCTCTCAGAAGTAAGCCATTTAGAAGAAAGATTAGAAGCACAAATGTACTAATAAAATAAAGGGGTGAGAGAGCAGATTAAAATATAAAACATTATGAAACTCACCAAGGAAAAGCTATCTGAGTTTACCTAAAGTCTGTAAGTCCTAAAAAACTTCTTTCTCCTGCAGCTAAGACATACAAGCATTTGACGTTCTTGTCTTCAAGAAAGCTTCTACAAGTACAGGTAAAAACAACTCTTTGCTAGGTGAGCTTCCAAAACAGCATGCATAAAATTAAATTAATCAAATGCAATTTAGGTACAACCTGCAAAAAGCTGACATAACATTGAGTTATGTTAACAACTCCAGCATCCACTACTTCCAATCAATATTCCTCCTTTTAAATGCAAAGGCATCAAAATAGTATGCCCTGAAACAGCCACTCTAGAAAATATTACATCATGCTCCAGAAAACTGAAAGCTACTTTGAACTGGGAAGCCATGGTCAGTGTGGCTTGAGGATGTCATAATATCAGGGGAAAAAAAAAAGAGCAAAAACAAAGAAAAGAGCTGTTTGTCACAATCCTGAGCTAAACTGGTTTCTCAGATCTACATGTACACTGACTACTGTCACCAGGATTCTGACAAAATTTAGTAGACCTTATCTCTTTCACGGTGTTAGAAAATTACAGAAGCAAGCCAACACAAAATGGCCATTTTGTTATATAACAGGATGCTGAATATGTTCGCAAGAGTACTTTCATTTAAAAAAATTTGATCAAGTACTTTGTTCAGAAAATCTGCTGCATACCAACAAGATATGCCCGTAATTTTTAATTCTCAGTTTGCACACTCCATCCACACCAGACCAGTCATGCCTTGCATCTCGAAGGGCCAACAAGTATCTCAGCACAGACTTAGGTTTTTTATTCGTTGTTCTTACACCCTCCTATGCAATTAGAGGTGAAATGAAACCTTCAGGTCCCTAAGCAGACGGTAATTATTCAGTGAGATAAACAGGCAAGAGGAAACTGGTCTTGATGTTCTAATTTTTATAGTTGTTGATACCCAAGGACTAACGAACCTCATCTGGAATATAAGAATCCTATTTAGTTTCAAATGCACCCTTCTCTTCAAATTGATGGCTGGATCTAATAAGCACTATGAAAACATCACCATTTTGGACAATATTTGCATCCTAAGATCTCAGGCTGCTTATTTAACTATAAGCAAAATACAGCAGGAAAAACCACGTTAGAACCAACTACATACAGAAAAATCCCCCTATGGATTTAGTGGAAAACACAGAAAGAAAGTTTCTGAAGCCATACCAGCTCAATATGACAATAGCTGCTTTCTCAACAGCTACATACTGTCCACTGAATAGTGTGACGTGGACTTGTTCAGGGAACACTTCCTCAGATTTTACAAAGCAATATAAAACCTAGATAACAAAACCCTTGCACTGAGTTAAAACCCATAATATAACAGCACAAGACATAACATCACTTCTCAAATATGTATTGTGTTTCAGGAATTCAAACCTTTTTCTTCTCCCTCTTGAAAGTTTCCCAAAGGACAGATACTAAAGAATTAAAAAAGGATAGATGTTGATAGGGTTGCCTTTAAAACCCTATAATCTAAGAATACCAATTTCAAAGCTATAATAATTTACAGATAACTTATATGGGTCTACAGCAAATATTATTTATTCCAGATTAGCAGAAATCTCATTCCAAAGCAACAATGTTCTCCTCAAAGGATAAAAAAGTAAATTCTTCCTTTCCATCTTTCCTTTCCAGCAGCTCTGGTGAACACCAAGAACCATTCTTGTCAAGTATGTTCTTGGCACTGATTTAGTCAAATTCATGTCCCAGACATAAGTATTCTCTATGAATGCCAAAGGAATACACAAGAAATACTGCCAGGATAAACAATAATTTGTCTGCCTCTCCTTGAACTCTGAAGTAAATTGGCCTTAAGAGCTAAATTTTGAAAAAGGTGTTAAAACAATAGAGAAACATTTTTTCCAGTCCAATCTACTCAGTATTTTTATTCAGACCTTCAATTACCAACACCTGTTAATTCCAATACGGAAGTTAAACTTCTCAGTCATCAAGGCTTCACTCTACCAAAGACACTCAATGAAAGCACTGATTTCACTGACAGGACCCAGAGAAGAAAGGAGTCTTTCCAACAGACCCACCACATCCTACTCTGGACCAATGGTAACTTCTGATCTTTCCTCTGCAGCACATAACCAGTTTTATATCTCTTGCTACCATAGCACTAAATACATGAGCTCAACCCAGCCACTCCAAGACTCTTCAGAAACTTCCCTCAGTGGTCTCCAAGAAGACTGCTTCCTAAAGACAAGCAGATTTATTCATTCCTGTCTAAAAGTCCCCCTCAAAAAACTACCAAGCCTCCTGGAAACTGCAAATTAATTTGAAAGGAGTAGAGGCATCAGCTATTGTGTTCCAGAAAATGAACTGTTCAGAAGGCACTCCAGATTAGTACTTCCAACAGAAGGGACAGTTGGAGTTAAGAGTTCAGTGGTTATCTTCTTTTGCCCCATAAATGACAATGCATGTTCTGGACTGCTAGGGAGCACATGTGAAATTCAGAACTACTTGCTACACTCAGTAGCAGTAAAGAAACAAGAGGGAGAAGTAAGAGTATTGAAAGATGAGGAAAAAAAGAGCTGAGGGACATTAGGAAAAGATGAAAATGGAAATATTTCAGGGTATAAATCAAAGAAACTAAGAGAGCGGGGAATTAGCTCTGCTGCAGTTAAGATACAGACAGAGAAAACAAGTCTACAGAGATTTGGATTTCATTTGCTTACAGACAATTCTTAGACTGGCATATTTGCATTCAGCTTGCAAATATCTGATCAACACCACTAATTCCAAAGCTGAAGTCTTACAAGAGACAAATCAGCAGGGTCAGAAAAAATAATTAGCATTGCACTGACTCGAATAATCTGTTGTGGCCTTTGTATTACCCTCAAGAGAGAGGAGTGAAAGCACAAAGTTAATTGAAGCGTTTTATTGTTATGGCGTTTATTGCAGTATTTTCGCATATATATAGACAAAAAAAATCTATAGAATTTGAAAAATGATCAAATGTCCTTCATCCAGAAACCCCTCAAACACCCTAGCATAATGTTCTAGATTGTCGCCTTTAAGAGTGTATAAGGCTAACTGATCTACTGAAGGTTATAACTAGAAATTTATTTAAATGTTTCCACGCATTAGCATTATACTCTGAATATAATTAATCTAGCACCTCTATGATAAACCCAAGTATTTAATTTAATAGAAGATATATGAAATACAACTGGCTGTTGTAATGAAACTACTAAGAACTTGAGTCTTCCTTTTGACATGTTTTTTTTCTTTAAAAGCTCAAGAAGTGAGAGAGAACTAAAAGTTCACATTACCTGTGTTGCTCATGTAGTGTTTCTACTTTGGTAAGAAAATCTTTGTTCTGCTCCGGTATAAAGTTGTAATTTGACAGATATCCTGAACAATGCACTGAAGCATTATAGTCTCCAAGTTGTGCTGTTAAGAAACAAGAAACACATATATAAAGTCTTCATAGCTAATTGTATTATTGTTTAGAAGAAATTCCTTCTCAGTAAAACACATACACATATGGGGAAATGCAGGAATTACCAATTATTTCCCAACAGACAAGCAGTGTTGAACATAGGGAATTGTATGACACCAGAGAAGAGAGATTTTTTTCAAAATGCACTTACCATAACTATAATCTCAGGCACTGAATGACTCAGAACTTTATTTAGTTACTTATACAGCCCCACTTTTGCACCACAAGCTGTAACAGCACCAGACAGACATTATGTGCCGAGCTGGTACAGACATGCAGTACAGAGAACACCAAAATGCTTCAGTAAGAGATGACAAATGAAATCAATCTGACCCATTTACTTGACTATAATGTATTAGAAGCCTTCAACAAGATCTGTCACTTAGAAAGCATCTACTCTTCACAAAGTCAGGCGGAAATTGCTCTACTACCAACTATGGCACTGTCCTAGAAATTCAGCTGTGAGTTACTTAATAGAACATGTGAAATAACTGCTGATCTACACAAACATTACAGAGCTGCTACTAAAAGTAAATAACTGTAACCTGTACTAAACTTCTTTATTGTAAGGAGCATTAAATAGTGATTATAAAACCTTAAAGTTTCCCAGAAGTTATTTGCATGATTTGCAAATTAAAAGAAAGCAATTGATAGGCTGCAAACAATTCAGCGTAGAAAGCCCCTCAACTAAATCAAAGTCCAAGAGCACACTTATAGGATATACTATTAATAATATTAACATTATTTTCCAGAAAATTTAAAAAAAAGTACAAAAGAAATACTTAACTGATTCAAGTTGAGGGGCAGGAGAGGCACATCAGAAATAACTTAAACCTACATAATTACATGTAGGATCTGTAATGCAGGGGCTAACTAATACTTGCCACTTATATATTCAAACAGCATGAATTATACGGCCCAGAAAAGGGAACTACTATGATACAAGACAATTCCCAGAGAAATGCAGTCAAAAGCTAATATAGTTGCACAGCCAATTGTCTGCAAGAGAAAAATTTAAATAAAAATGGATTGATAAAGACTAAATTTACTTTGAATGCAGATATTCTTGCCTGCTTAGTTCTTTCTTTTTAAAGGTAGCCTGAACTTTATATTAGTTAGCAAAATGGCAGGCAAAGGACTAAATATTTACTATTAAAACCAAAACACATATTTGAACATTACTGTCAAATTTATCAGAAGAACAACACAAAACCAAGAAAAACCAAACCTAAACAAAAAAAACCCCAAACCAAGTCAGAAGATGCAGAAGTACCACAAGAAATTGAAATATTTTTTAGGAATATCCATATATTGACAAAAGTCCAAGCCTTCCAAGGTCAAGGCAACAACAATAAAAGTAAAAATTGGGAACTTTTAGAACTAAGTAGTATTCTAATAACAGTGTAAAATAAAACCCACAATTTCACAGATTAAAGCAGTTGATTGAGGATCCTTTTCTTAGGATCCTCAATCAATTAGTCATTAACCAATGAAGCCTTGATGACTGAGAAGTTTAACTTCCGTATTGGAATTAACAGGTGTTGGTAATTGAAGGTCTGAATAAAAATACTGAGTAGATTGGACTGGAAAAAATGTTTCTCTATTGTTTTAACACCTTTTTCAAAATTTAGCTCTTAAGGCCAATTTACTTCAGATTGGGTAGTCAATTAGTCATTAACACAACCCATCTTTTCTATGAAACAATCTACATCTTTAAGGTTTGTTGCAGCTAGTTTGAATTACAGTCTTGCCAATGGAAAAAGACCAGATTGTTAGGAATAAGATAACATAGTTTTCCACTTCAATTTTCTTTGCAAAAGGAAAAGATATTTTTACTGTAATTTTACCTTCTCTAAAGAGGACAACTGTTATTCCTTCATACATTATGAAGTATAGTCTTCTTTCTCATCTTCGAAATAGGCTACTCTGTTTTTTTTTTTCCTTTTTCCCCATAGCTACCTGAGGCCATGCCAACAAGGGGAGCAATTTAGCTTCTCCAGCTCCCTAGCCAGCTGTTACAGTAGAAGAGAAACATCTTGCAAGACTAATGATCTTGTGTAAGATTTAATTATCCACGTAGGAAAAAAAAAAGTTAGGACATACCAAGATGTTGGCAAGAATAATAACCCATGATGCTTCTATCTCTTTACTGGATTTCTCCAGAAGAGAGTAGAAGGGCAGGAAATATTAAAGACCTATTTCTGATCTGAGTTTCTCCTGACATAGTTTCTGTTCTGATCATGAGTCAGCAGATACTGACTCAAGGAAGATAAAATTACAGTATAAAAATAAGCATATTTTTACCTTTCTCCGTTCTAGACCACTGTTGCTCTTTAATTTATTATAACTGGCAAGTGATATAAAGTGACAGAAAACGGAACCAAGGATGAGTCAAAAAACAAACAAAGAAACCCCTGATATCTGAATATCAGAATTTTGTATTTTAGAGTTCTGTAGCTAATATTAAAGACTTTAAAGAGGCATATGATGGACCATTCATTAAAAATACCATATTCAATAAAAAGAGGACATTTACCTTTTAATTCCTAGTTAAAGAAGAGTTCAATAGCCAAGTAACTATGGTGGCATACCAAAACACTAGTTTTACAAACTTTCAATACAATAAGGGCTTATAAGTGCTTGAAACACAAGTCTTGAGATCATCTGTTTTTACAGAGCATAGGATCTGTCTGTGCCTTACTGAAGCCTAAACAAGCCATATGTTCATCATGCTTTTTTCAAAAGTAATTTGTTCAGATATCCTTCAAGATGCTGATGACATATTATTCTCCAATTCTACAGATTTTGCTTGTAAATAATAATAAAAATATTTGCATACAAAGTAACAGCACCAGAACTTAGTTCTGCACATGTGCATTTCACATAACTTCAGACATGAGAAGGGAAATGTATGAATGGCCCATTGGTTAACCATGATCAGAAATCAGTTATAGACCATATGGAGAAATTGGTCCAAACGAATGCCTGCAAAAATTAGTCTTTGAAAACTGGTTTAATATCAACCTTCTGTAGACTTGAGAAGTGCACCAGAAAAGAATCAAGTAGCTTCACATGCAACTTCTAACTTTTTTGCCAGGTTAGTATTTTAGGTCACATGAATAAGGCACAAAAGTGAATTGAGTTACCCGTTTTAAAAAATAGATAACTACATATGAAGATCAGGTTCCCAAGGGAACAGAAAACCAAACAAGAGGACAAGTCTAGCACATAAATTGTAAAAATCCTCAGATATAAAACTGCAGTCCAGGATTGAAACATACTCTACTGGTCTGATTGAACCACATTACTGGTCTCCAAATCAGGACAGCAATAATTCTTGAGATGAGGGTGAAATGTAGTATTAAAGGCTAATGATTAATTTATCTTCATATGAACACTGAGGTACAAAAAGAAAAGATACTTTATCTATACAGTTTAATCAGTTTAGAAATCTTAAGTGATTGCTTCTTGGCACAAAAAGAACAGAAGAAAGACGAACTTCCTAGCATGAACTGTTTCTCAACAGTAACTACAAAGTATTCAAGTATTAAAATGTTTCAAGTATTAAAATGTAGCAGAAAACAATCTGCTACAGCAGAATTCAAAGAACCATCATAAAAATGTAGACACTTATTAAAGACAGACTAAAAAGGTCCATTGGAATGAACAAAAAGACACCACATTGAAAACAGTTTTCAGAGAGAAATTCCTAAAAGGACCAAAACCCTCAGAAGTGAATGTCGAGAGAAGGAAAGGTGTTTCAACAAGTGGAACCTGTATCCAAATAAGGATGAGAACATACACACTAACCCACTCAGCCACTAAGCAATTGTGATGTCCATACTGGACAAGTAGAACTAGTTATCATCTGAGTTAAAACTAACTTGTTTTGTAAAAGGAAATAATGCTTCACACTCAAGAGCCCTTACAAAATGTTCAGCCCGTAAATAGCAGCTTATGACCACTTACAACAGCTGGCCATTTTGTGGCAAGACAGAATGAGAAATTAGGCATTAATAAAAACAAAGGAACATTTGTAGGGAAAAAAAAAAGAAAACTATGCATACACAATGGTTGTCTCCGAGTTATTTACCACTCCAGAATGAAAAATGAGCCAGTCATTGTAATGCCTTTTATTAAAAGAACTAAAAAATAAAAATCAGCAGCTCAAAACCCAGACACAGTTAAACAACACAAAAAATAGTCACAAGAAAAAGGAAGAAACAAATTAGAAACTATAAATTATACTGAGTTGCTGTTTCTGCATCTCAAATACAACATGTACTTCAGAAACCATATAGACACAATCAAAAAAAGTATTGAGAAAAGCAAAGTATAATCCAAAGTACAAAGAGTATTCATTTTGAAAAAGTAATGGGATAAAAGGCTTAAGAGAATAGTTACCAATACTCCCAAAACATTGTGAGGTTTTGCCAAACTAATGCATCTGATCCTCTGCCATATATGTTGTTTCTCAGCATTCACCACTATTCATTTGAGAATCACAAAATCATTTAGGTTGGACAAGCCTTCTAAGATCATTGAGTCCAACCCTTAACCCAGCACTGCCATGCCCACCACTAAACCGTGTCCCTCAGTGCCACATCTACACATTTTTTAAATACCTCCAGGGATGATGACTCCACCACTTACCGTGACAGCCTCTTCCAAAGCTGACAACCCTTTTGGTGAAGAAATTTTTCCTAATACATAACCTAAACCTTCCCTGGCACAACTTGAGGCCATTACCATGAGTGTAATACTGTATTACATGGACCTTGACCTTGGGAAACTCTTCTTTCCCCTTTTTTTAGTTATGTCACAAAAAAAATATTTAATAGGTTCATCCAACTTAAAAATACAGAAGAATAGCATCAAATCTATAAGGCACTGCAGAAAGTCAGCTCCTTCAGCTACAACACTGGCCAATATCCCAATCTGGGGTTCTCCATTCTGGAGATTACAGCATTGTACCTTGTTTAGAAGTGTTACAGTTAAAAAAATTATTTGTGGCTTCATGGAAGACCATCACATAAACAATACTTGAAGCAATCATCTCCTGAAGTGGCCACTGCATTGCCTAACACAACTGTAAAATATAATTAAGGAAAACGAGCCCAAAAGAGTTGGAAAGTTGCTGTATATAAACAGGACACTCTTAGAAGATCTGTTGTACAGAGATGCTAGCAAGCTCAGGAGCAGCAATTTAGAATTCAGTGAACCATATGGAAGGAAATGGGAATGTATTTCAATCAATCTCTCCAAGCTGATTCTTGTATTGGGAGTTTCATCACCGTCACACAGATAACACTGGCACTGCTGATGACACGTACTGAAGATATGATAAAGGGTGCCTGTGACTGAACAGCACTGATGCAGGCTCCAGAAGAAGAGATGTGACATGCACACGATCCTCAGACTATCCAACACATTTAGTAAGTAATCTCAAACACTGGAAATTCAGCTCAAAGTTCTATTAATCCAGTCTGATTTTGATTCTAAGGCACAAGGGTTAAAGACGCCCTGGAAAGAAGCAGAAACCTGGCTGATCTGTAAGCAAATCTCTCAGTTTACATCAGATGTCCTTCTGAGCACTATTTCACTTCAAGAAAGCATGAATGGGGAGCACACATAGAGAAAAATCCCCAAATGCTAAGAGAGCGTGAAAAGAGAGAGGTCTCCATAAATTAGGAAGTCTGAGGTTTCAACTTAATTTCTATAAAGGGAGGCAAAATGAAGACAAGTTAGAAGAAAGAGGCTAAAAAGAAAGTTGATGGGGTAATTATGTGATGTGACTCACTGTGGAGCTGCTATTGCTGTTTCTCTAAATATTACAGCCCACCTCTACCTCCGGGAACTCAGCCTTCTGGCATTCCCACAATTATAACTCTCTTATTCCCAGTTCCTGAGAAACTTGCACACTAAGCTCAGCTTTCTTTGACTCCTCATGCTCACCAGTCTTCCTTTCCTTAGAAGAGATTAAAGTCCATTTGAATCCCTAGCAACCAGACAACCCCTTTCTGAACAAACTCCCAGAGACAGATAGCAGAGTGCTAGAGATAATTCCTGGTTCTCAAAGCAGGGCTGAGAGGAGTAATATCACAGGAGACAAGAACAACTGATGTTCAGGAAAAAACAAGCTTGGAAGCATTTGTAACATCTTTGTTGACTTTATTACTGTGCTTCAAATTCAAGTCCCAAGTCAGCAATGGATTTATTAACATAAGAGCATATTCTCACGAGACCCATGGGACTTCTTACATACCAGTAGCTGGGCATTTAAACAATGGCCTGAAAATGGCAATTTACTACATGAAGTGATAGAAAACAAATGGTGCTAAATCAGCTTTGTGAAATTTGAAATAAAAAAAAAAGGAATAGATGTACAGTACAGGTTTCATCATTTAGTTTTATAGATGGTGCAACATTCCTGTTTTACACTAGTAAAAACACATGATTTATCATTAAGATTTTTGGTATGAATGTATCCTTTCAACTTCACAATGATGAAATGCACCTTAACAAGTTCTCCTTAAAAAAAAGAACAGAAAAAGATTTCAAAATCCACTGATTGTTTTGTCACAAAGCACATTCCTGATAATACATGAACAAACTTATTCTTGAAGTGTCTGAACTATGTTCCTAATCAAGTTCAGTCACATGCTATTTAGACACAGTATTCACACCCACTTGCATTCCCCTGTAGCTTAGCACCACCAGGCAACGCAGGGTGTGCTGCAGCAGAGAGAGGGACGTGTCAGAGCTTTATTTCAGAACCGCAGTGCTGAGCCCAAATGCCTGTGGCAAAGGGCAGTACAGAGAAGTAGCATCCCAGCAGCACAGCAGATATCACCAAAAAATGTCCCCTTGCAAAACTCAAAGCCTCTGAAGGCCAACCTTACAACCAGAACATGGAAAAACTTTAGTTAAGAAGTAAGAGTAGAAATATCAAACACCAGACTTCATACACAGTGAAAGACATCTGCTTCAGCCCTCCCGTCAGCAACAACTGCTACACCTTTTAAATAAACAACCCACAAGGTTGTCAGACAACAAGGTTTTCCCCTTCTGCATACAAGGGAAGCTATGGCAGGAGAGAGCAGCCTGACAGCCACCAAGAAGTGGCAGTAAACAGGTCAGGTAGAACTGACTCATGAAAACCTCAGACAATGGATTTTTCATAAGGAGCTACCTCATACCCAAGAACTTAATCTCTCCTTACTAAGTATGATTAGAAATTAAAACACTAATAGAAAACTACTAAAAACAATTTCAGCTGACAGGAATCCCAGCAAACATGACTCAATAAGGAGACAAACACCTTCAGATTTCAAAAGTCTTTCCTATGCCATGATCTTCATGTAAAAGAAAAAAACAATCAAAAAACTTTTTATTTTTTCTATAAGGGAATATGTCTTTCTAGTAAACATTCTTTACCAATGCAGAGAATAAATGTCAGTATCACACAAACAGCAACAGAAAGGACATCAGATAGTAAAAAAAAGGTTAGCTTGGGGTTTGTATTTTTTTGTGTTTTTACCTTTTTTTAATTAAAAAAGAAAAAGAAACAAAAAACCCCCACCACCTGGTAAAAGCAGCACTGTTAGAAAAAACAGGCTAATAGCTTGATGGAAAATCCAGAATTCACCATGAAAGATGAAGATTGAAACACACTAGCACTCTTTGACAATCTTCACTCTCCTTCTATCATTCTCCTTTAGTACAGATAACTGCATTAGTAGGTATCCCAGCCTAAGCACTAAAAAGGCTAAAAAGGGAACAGTCATAAAACTGAAGGGGAAACAGGAAATACTTTGGGATTTGGGGTACACTAGATATGGCATGATTAATTTCACTTTGTAATAAAATCTTTGCATTCTTCATTTTTGAGCTTTAGCACAACTGGATCACCAACAGTTCACTTAGCAATCCTAATACTGCAGAGTGTTTCAGCCTTCAAGTGCTCTTACTGGGCCTCAGGAACACCAGAGCAGGATGAACTTCATTTGGCTAAAAAACTGGGACTGTCACCTACTATGGAAAATTTTTCTGGTTTCAACTGTTCTTACTGAAGTTTGAATCTGATTACAGTTTCATTTTATAAAAAGGTGCGACATATGACATGCTTAAACATAAAAGTAAATGTTTCACAGACACTTAGAGTTTCAATAGATATTAAGAGTTTATCGCATTTTTCTTTGAAAACCACATTTTTAATTATTTTAGCTTGGTCCTTATTTCAAACAAAAATTACCTCAATTGTTTCTGTGGGCCTTGTTAGCCTTTCCATAAAAGAAATGGGATTCAGCCAAATAATTACACAACCATTCTCGCATACTTTCCCCTGACTATTTTAACAAAAATGCAAACTCCACTAAACCCTCAACCTGTTTTTTTTTCTTTATTTGCTTAATGAGAAAGGTCTTCCTCCAGATGTTTTTCACTATCTGTTGAGGCTGCTTGTGAGGCATTGGATCAGACTTCCAACTTGGTTTTCCTACACAAGATGTTTTTCTACTATCATCATTTGAATTTTTTTTGCCAGTTGAAGACAGATGAGAAGGATGTAAGTTCTTATATGTAGTCACCTTAAATGTATTGCAAAGGGCCAGTTTTACATAACTAACAAACCAAATTCCATGAAACAAACTTTATGTAAGAACATTGTCATTTCTTAATCACGAGTTTACCTTCCTCTTAACTAGTTCTAGTGGCTCTCTACATGACCACTTATTCCCTTGGAATGCTTTCCTGTAGCTATTGTAACACACAGTAAGTTTCAATGTTTTTTTCCAATGCCAATGCAAACCCGACTTCTTTGTCAGCAGTACAAGCACACATTAATAACACTATTATTCTTGTATCAACTTTTTTCTTTTTTTAACAGGCCTAAAAAGTATGCTTTTTTTATTTAGACTGTCTCTGGAAGTTGCTTTAATAACCTGCACCTGCATATTGAATTCTCTGCACAAATAGATAAGAAAAGAAATCTCTCCTGACTTTTCGGTGCTGAACAGCCAAGAAGGTAGTTGGTCAAATAAATTTATTAACAAAGTAATGCTTGGTTATTACTTACATTGTACTGCATATGATGCCAGGACAACAGCAGAATTAATGGGGCATGACAACCTGGAAAGAAGAGGAAATAATTTTATTTAGACGTAGGCTGTTTATATGTCTTATTAAAACTGTCTCACAATTACTTCAGTATGCGAAGACTAATTTACCTTCAAAGAGTATCTGATTTTTTCTTACTAAGTTTGATTGTTAAAGTACAGTTGGCTATTAAACAGCTCCTTAAGTGAATGGAAGTAACTAATGGGAAAAGGACATGCTTAAGTTCTTGCTGGATGCTTATTCAGGAAAGAAAAAGGAGAAGAGATTTTTATGGGGCTCTGGACATTACTTTAATAGCTGCATTCTGATGTATTTAAAACTAGACACAAACACTAAAATTAGCCAAATGCCAAGCACAAAGACAGCTCTGATCTTACAACCAAAACTGACTCTATAAAAGAAAAAGTCAACACCAGTCAGCAAGTGACATTTAGCAGAAAATACTTGGAACATATTTTCCTTTTTCCTTTTTTTTTAATGTACAAACACACAGAAATCGCAAAGAAACCACTGGGTATATGCCCACCATATAGATAACATAACCCTGAAATGATGAGAAACAATAGCATGAACTGCCCTTTGCTACTCCCTCCTGATTACTGCACTAGGCAGCAGGTCCCCAGGTTTGGAATTCCATGCCTGGCACACCAAGCTTTGCATAAATATCTCTGTGGCTGATGTTGTGCCTGTTGACATACAGCATCTCCTACAGCTCATTCACAACAGACTTCTAAACTCTTCTTAATAAGTGAGCTATGTGAAAATTTGTAACATTTCCTAGCAATGTGATTTTTCTTTAAAGCAATGTTTCACAAGGTATATTTTTGGGATAATCAGTTGGGATAATTTTACAGCAACAATACTCTCAGGTAAAAGGCTTTTTTATTTTATTTTGAAAATAATTACAGATAAATTGAAGATTCTTCTTATTACCTTCCTTCTGCAATATCAGTCTTCAACTGCAGAAAGAATAAATGCCTAGAAAAAAATTTTTTGGAAAAGAAAAAATGTGCATTTATTTTTAAATGGTATGATTTAAATGGCTACATATATTAGTTTTATTTCATTAGATTTCTCAGCAAACTATACAGACAGATGAACAAATATTAGTGGCATTTACAAATATGCAATCATACACCCACTCACTCTCACAACAGTTTTAAGCATCTTTGGCAGTCTCTACTGCAACTCCAAGGCCACAGTATTAATGTTGCAATTAACTCTATAAAAATCAAACCAATTCTGAACTGGGCTCTTTCTCCCTGGAATACTCACTTTGAATGCAACTTTAAAAAAAAATTTTAAAAGGCAAAACACACCAAATCTCAATCAAGGTTGAATGTGACTATCTTGGAGCTGCTCAGTGGAGGATGAGATATTTCTCTAGCAGCATATGCTGACAAAAAGTTCTTAAACAATTCTCCAAGAGCAGTTCAGTCTTCCTCATATTAGTGTGTTTGACAATGTTAGTTAATAGTGATACTGAAGAGTTGGCATGTGAAGAACCTTAAAGATCAGATTTTAGAATAATTTCAGTTTTAAACTGCAGGACAGCATGATTAACAAATACCAAAACAGGTCAATAGCTAAATTTTCTACAAGAAATATAATTTCACGTTGTACTATTTATGTTCCCAAGTCATTGAAATTAATAAGCAATGAAAGTGCTACAGAAATGCCAGATTAATGGCCAGATTAACGTGTGCCTTCAAATTCTAAACTCCAAATTACAGGCACTGAATGAAACAAGTATTCAATTAAAATCTTGTAATAAATTAATTGAAAATTGCTTATAATTCATGTACCCCACCACCCCAAAAACTCAGACTTAAAAAAGAAAAATTTTGAGGTCAACTGTAAACTGAAGCATTATCCACCTCTGCATGTTACAATTAATGGGCAAACTAGAAAACAAGAACTGTTATCTGTTCTTCCCAGAAAAAAATAAACCCCACCCTCCCACACCCTCAGCATTAAACCTACTACACATGTTCAAAACTGACTCAGTGTTGATACAAAACTTCTAAGATAGATAGACCTAGGGCATGCAGACTCACAAAAAAAAAAAAAAATTCAAGATGGAAACAAATCTACTTTTAAAACCTACATCTTTGTACTAACTTATACTCCAGCTAGATCTTGGAGTTGTAGGCAGTGTATATCAGAAACTACTCATCATGAGCATGGCATCAAGCTCTCCATTCCAAATGCATTCAATACCAAGAGCGATACAACGTTATCTATGCAATAAAGCATAGTTTGCCAAGCTGCAGACATGGGCAAGACACATTCCTTGTTAATGGAAGCAAATATCAAACAGAAGTTACCTGGTTTGTTCTTGCTGAAGTGTGTTAGGATCAGGTATAAAAAACCTTACACGAAAATGAAGGGTGCAGGGAAAACCTCCTGCAATATTTTAGAAGAGCAAATAAATTTTTAGTTTAAAACAGAAAAAGCCTAATATTTTCAGTTCTATACTTACAGAAAAATCACATGAACAACCACCTAGAAACATCATGTATTTTTTTCACAAAACTAAAAGAAACTATGAGGAGCCTCTCCTGATGCCCCAACACCAACTTTGAGAAGAAAATACTCTCAAATGTTGTAATGCTTTCATTTAAAGTACTTTGCATATGCTACTTTGCGTAAAAGGCATTATTGAGCTTCCTTTGCCTTGTAAATATTAGAAGAGAGAAAAGCACCAAATATACTTGAGGTGCCTCAGATCAGATAATATTCAGTTCTATCTTACATATAAAGACATTAAATTACAGAAGTTCTCCATGTTAATTTTGTGTATGAATTGAAATAAAAATGCATGATCTGTAGCACAAGGTAGAAATGAGAGTGCTGAATAATACAGTTCAAGTGTCACAGCACAAACTGGGACAGTGTCACTCAGTCCTCCCTAAGCTGCTGTCTGGCCAGGGTCATGCTGGCCAGCCTGTCCTTCTTGGTAAGCATTCTGTATTACCCAAAGCTGTATACAACAAGATATACTAGAACAGCAAAAACACTTGGAAGTGTCTGGTGGTGTTTTTTTGGTTGCTTGCTTTTAATAAAAATGCATACATTTGTTTTTTCTTACCTATGTGAGACAAGAAATTGCGAGGACCTATACATGAAACTGGCCATGCTTCCCTCAATCAAAACCCCTCTTCCTTTGCTTCCCTCTCAGGAGGAAATCACTGGCACCGCAATATGACTACTGCTTTCATGGCCATCTAAGCATGTCTAATACTGCTCAGAAACCAGGTTTGGCTGCTATTAAAGCACAAAAGTTAATGATCTACCAGGTCTTATTTCCATTCAGGTAGGAGTAAGGAGAAGTAGAAGGATCTGTTGAAAAGACTGGCAGACACAAGACTTGCTCTTGGAGAAAATCTACCATCTGGACAGCATGCATTTGTTCCAGTCATAAGAACACAGAAACCAGAATTACAAAGTTACAATCAAGATTTTAAAATGAAGTCTTACCTTTTAACTGTTTTCTAATAGGTTTACTTGGTTCAAGCCATCGCTGTGAAATGAAAAACTATTAGATAGATTAAAAATATTTACAAATAAATAGTGCTTCTTTATGTGCATGTGTGTGCATGTATATGTGTGTATACATACAGGTGTATATATTTATACACACATATACATGCACACACTATTATTATTTACTACTTACAGGTGAATCTACTGAAGTTTCATTTTGCTGTAAACCAAAATATTCCTTCTCTGTCACACCCAACTGGTTATAGGTCATATCCAACAAAATCTGTCCAGTATCTTGTTTCTGAAAACGAGAAATGTTTAGAAGTGAAACCCTGCAACACTTATACATTAAAAGATACAATTAACATAAATAAGTTTGTGTTTGTGGTTTTTTTCTAATGTAATTCATGAGTAAAGATAGCTGCTAATTCATCAGTTCAAAGTTCTTCAGCAATAAGAACTTTATTCTGATAAAGGTTTGCCTTTCTTTCCCAAACACATTAGGCACATGAAATTTCCTAATATGAACAGCCCTTGTTGTGGGTGCAGCAAATTAATTGTGAGCAGACCACCTCTCCCTTGGCCACAGAGGGAACAATGCCCTTCTCTGGAGTGGCAGCCTGCAGGGACAGCTTGCAGACACATGGGGCTGCTCTGGCCCCTGCTGCCACCACTAAAATACTGCTGTGCTTCTACATGAACTGACAAAAGGCAAAGTATGCATACACTAGGATGGGAAAAAAAAGTGAGAGGAGGAAGGGGGAGGAGATCCAGCCATAAAATCCCATACTTCAGTCCGCACTCTCACCTGTCAACATGGTCAGCTGCCATTTAGCCACCTCATTTTCTGCCTAGATGTCACCCATGACAGGAATCACAGAAGAAGTGGTGCAACATGTTATCAAATAGGCAGCAGAGATCAGAAGTGTAAGGCTGGTATAATTTCCCCCAAATCAAAAAAAAAAAAAAAATCACCAGCCATGGCATTGTAGAGAACAGATTAACCAACCTCTGCCAAAGAACACCATGAACCAATTCTATTTAAAAAAACCACCAAACACAGAAAGAAACAAACAAAACCCTCTCAAAAAGACTGCAATCCTAAATATGCTAATAAGTAATAAATAGCTTGCTGTATTGGGTTTGTGTGGCTAGATTTTGGTAGCAGGGAGGCACCAGAGCAGAGATCCCCTGCAGCCCATGGTGCAGACCCTGGTGAAGCAGCTGTGCCCCTGCAGTCCATGGAGTGCTATAAGAGAGCCAGAGATCCACCTGCAGCCTGTGGAGGATCCCACACCAGAGCAGGTGGATGCTTGAAAGGAGGCTGTGAACCCATGGGAAGCCAGTGGTGGAACAGGCTCCTGGCAGGGACCTGCAGATCCATGAAGAGAGGAATCCACACTGGAACAGGTTCGCTGGTAGAACCTGCAAACCTGAAGGATTGCACCTCATGGAAGAGTGATTCATATTGTAGCCATTTGTGAAGAACTGTGGCCTGTGGGAAGCCTATTGGTTAAGTTCACGGAGAACTGTCCACCGTGGGAGAGACCCCACACTGGAGCAGGGGAAGGACTCCACTTCCTGAGCAGCAGGAGAAACAACCTGTCACAAACTGACCAAAACCCCCATTCCCTGTCTTCCTGTGCCACTGAATGGGAGGAGGTAGAGCCTGGGAAGGAGAGATGAGTGGTGGGAAGGAGTTTTTAAGATTCGTTTTACTTCTCATCCCACTCTTATTTTGTTTGTAATAAATTCAGTGATTATCCCCAAGTTCAGACCGTTTTGCACCTGTGGTGGTATTTGGTGAGTGCAAAGCTGCATGGCATCTTAGCTCTAGAATTTTATATACAGAATTGCTGAACAGACCAAAAATTGGGCCAGTTTGTTTTTTTTCTATTGAAAAAAAAGAAAATCAAAAAACCCGAAGTCTTTCAAATTAGTTTAAGATTTTTCCAAATGTCTATCTTAAGAGCAGAAAAAATCTTCACACAGAAAAAACCCCAGCCCAAAAAAAACCCAAACAAATACAAAAAACCAAAAACTCAGAGGTAAATTATTTAAACTGCAAAAGACAAGCACTTCATTCTTGAACAAATTCCTTAAAAATTCAGCTCTGGTTTTATTAAGTTCTGATTTCTTAAACAAATTTCTTGATTTTTTTAAAATAATCTCTTGAAACAGAGGACTTAATGTACAAGCATGATATTGACAACATTTCTGTGGCTGGCCCTGGTCTTACTCAGTATGTAAGACTTAGAAGCCAATTCAATTCTCTGCTTAAACCCTTTTTATAATACAACAGTCCAGTGAGTCCTGTTCAGAAGACAGATTTTTATTATTTTTAATAAACACTGTTGTGATTGAGTGCTTTAAACAGCAACATATTCTATAGTCTTCCCTTATCTCATAGAAGCATTCTTCCTATTTAAAAAGATGGGAAAAGAAATCAAAATGTCAAGCAAAGAATGCCCACTTGGCCCATCTTTTTTTGGAGGATGGAATATTATCCAACAGTTTCTACTGGTAGAGCTGAACTCCTAGCAGCTCATTTGTGACTTGAATGCTCTGTGTTACTATATCAGGCTGTTGGCCTCTTGTGAAAAGCTGTGCTCATTTTTCTGGAGTAAAGTCACATGTGGAGAAAACAATGTAGGCAACACTCAACTGTTGAGACTACCTTTTCCTCTCCATCAGTCTTCCATCTTATTTAACTTTCAGAGAAAACAGTTGAGGTCTCACAGTAAAGTGAGTCCACACAGGCCTGTAAAGGCTGTGTGGCCACCAAGAGCAGCAGCTTTTTCCCCTCCTTCTTCCCCAGCTGCACATTCCCACTCCCCACCTTTCACAGAGGCATAGTTCCCTGGCATAGTCAAACCACAGCATTGATCAAATCCCACTTTTTTTTCCTGACACAGCACAGGCCTAAGATCCAGCGTAGAAACTGAACAATCAGTGGCAGGTAAGAACCATGCATTCCTTGTCACACAAAGCCATGGCACCATGCACCTGTCAGGCAGCTCTGTCCAGCACCACTGGTGACATTGCCTTCGTCATGCAGACTGAGATTTGTCCATCAGAAATTATCCATATGTGTACACAAGAGAACCCTATGGAAACAGCAGATGCCACCCTAACCCTCTGAAATAATGGGTATTTTCTGACATTAGTAAGTTCAGCTTTAGCACTGACCATACTCATTTCCCCAGAGGGGAGTTTTTATAGCTAGAATCTTAAAACACTTTCAAGTGTCATCACGACACTCGCACAACTCAGAAGCCTAATTGCACACCTATGGTGCACACTTTTGACAGCACCTAAATGAGCACCCAAAGTTATATTGTGACCAGGAGCAGTAATTACAGCGGATGGGACAGATACTTTGATGAAAGAAAGTGTTCAGGAATCTCAGGTTTCATTACAAGACCAGAGGGTGAATTCTTCTGCTAATTTCTGGTTTGAATTTCAACACTTTTTACTCCCTTCGATCTCCTATTTTCACAACAGCATTATCTCCTAATTCCTTTCTCGATTTCCATACTTACAGTCTTTCATCCAATTCAGATGCCTTGACCTTCTCTCTCCCCATCCCCTCCCAACTGAATTCCTCCCTCTTCCCAGCATATATGAATTGCTAAGCCTACTCATAGCTTTCCTGTAAAGACAGGCAAGCTCCCTGCTACAACATTCTTGCTCAGCAGTCACAGTTCACTCTTTGTAATGTTCCCATGGGTCTCCCAACCCTAAATCCAGCTGCTTAGCCAGTCCTAGCCCCATCCACCCACACATCTACTATTTACTTCTCTTCCGCCTCACCACATTTCCTAGGAAAAAATAATCTCCAGCACTACTTTTATGTGGTTCCAGTTCTTGCCCTCTGGTGTTAAAAGTACAGTGTCTTTCCCAGTGCCTAAATCAAGCGCCCACTCCAGAAATCTAAGCTAAGTAAAAAATGTTACTTTAAATTGTTCAAGTCTTCTTGTTAAAAATCCCAGTTATAAGGGGTTTTGCTGTTTTTCAAGGAAATGTTTATTTCCCTAACTTTGGCATTGTTTCAAGAAACACTTGAATTATTTTTCAGTCTATATACCTAAAAATGACCACACAGCTCATGCTGCACAATCTTCAATTTACCTTGTACATAAACAGTTTTGAGACCTAGGTGTAAAGTGAGGCAGGTTAAGCATGTCACATCACCGCTTCTGAATTTTGACATCCATTCCATTCCAATACAGTTCATAGTCACAGCATATTCAAATATTGCAATGTCAGATGCTTTACAACACATCCTGTTTTCAATCTCCTGTGCCATAGGAGGAAGGCAAAACAACATGAACACTGCTCAGCTATACTGGATGTTAGAATCAAGTTCTCCTTAACCCTATCAAACATTCGAGCAGGTAGTTAAGACATGCCTGATTAAACTCTTGTTTTTCTACAATGAAATTTTAAAAATGATGGATTTTCCTCACTAGTCTGCACTGCTATAATGACACAAGCTCTTAAGATAACCTTAAGAATTTCAAAGTTTTTACTGAAAAGAAACATTTTCAAGAAGTTTGCATGTTTCCACCCTGAAAAGAACTTTGAATTTATTTTACCTTCAGGACATCTACCCATCCTTATTCTGAACTGTTAAAAGCTTTGCATCAACCACCTCATAAACACATACTATTCACCTCCATTTAAATCTGTCTTCAAAGCAATTACACCTTATGTTGGATAGGCCAAAAATTAATATTTAAAGCAGTCATAATTAACACCTATTACATTTTACCCATGACACAACAAGTTCCTACAACATTTAGAGAATTTAAATTAGTTAAATTCAATTTCCAGTAAGTTTAACAATTTCAAAAAAAAAAAAAAAAAGCTCTTCATTATTTTTAAATGTCAAATACTGCCTAGAACCTGGGGTGATCAAGACTCACTGCCCTAAGAACTGTATAAACTTAAGGTAAAATTGTTAGTTCCTTGGACTAAAGAGGTAAATATGCATGTAAAGTTCTTCAATTTGTTAATTTCTACAAGGTAACTGGTATAAAGTAACAATTTAAGAGGATAGCGGAATGTAAGGCATATCTCCTTGTCCTCTGCAGAAGCTTTGCCCCCCTTCCTGGTAATGATACTCCCCCAGTTAAGCACCACCTAAGCTTTTGCAAATTCAGTCTTACTTCAGACACAATACCCGGTGTCCCTCATGTGCTGTTTGAGGTCATCCTTTCTTAATTTAGCCTGTAACACTCATTCACAACCAAACAGCCTGTGTCCTTTGGTCCTAAAAGATGCATGAGCTTGAACACAGTGCTACCACTTTCTTTTAATCTCTGCAGTAATTGTACACACAGCTAATTTGCTCTTCTGCTAACTCTGTCCTCTTCTCTTCCTGGAATTTATTTACCCACCTGATGCTCTCATTCAAGCATGAAAGATTTTATTCATCTAGAATAAACAGAATAGGCTCTTTTCTAAAGTCCAGTCTTCTGCAGAGCATCCTAGTTTTACTTTCTGTGCCTGCCTGACTGGAACTTCCCTCTTTTGTCTGCAGGTGGCCAGGATCCACATGTGACATTCCCTGGAGAATTGCCTCAATGCCAAGACCAACACTGTTAATAGTTCCTTGACACTGGCTGAAGATTCTTGCCTGGTGCATTAAAACACTCACCTTTTTCAGAACAGTAATACATAAGCAGCTCAGTCTGCAAACTGCCACTGCTCTCTATTGTTTGCAACTGAAAATTGAGCTTAAAAAAACATTACCTCATCTTATAAAAGCTATTAGTTTACACTACTGATTTCCCTCATTGCAATCACTCCTTGTTCAAGATAACCTGCTACCTCATATTCCCGTATCTTTTTATTGTTAATAAGGTCTCAAACCTAATATTTTGATTTTTCAAAAAAGTTTCAAGAGCACCATGTTAATGAAATCTGACAGTCAAGAATTCCCTTTAATGTCCTTTCACTATTTAACATCTCCTTTTCACCAAGATCTACTGCCACCTCCTCAGCCAGCTCCCTGCCCATCCCATAATGCTTCTAGATTCCAAAGACTTTAGCGCAGTATTTTCCTATATAAAGGTCATATGAAATATTTACCTAAGGACAGAGTTTTAGCCCACTGCATTTCCTCTACTTCACTAAACGATTTAAAACAAACATATATATGAGGTTAGTAATTCCAGTTCTAACTTTGGAAAAATCTCCCCTCCACTAATTCTTTCCTTCAGCATTTGTTATGAACTTATGCCCCACCAAGGGCTAAGACTAACAAACCTGCTGTAGGGCAGATCACTTTCTCACTGTCCTCAAAGGCATCATCAAATTTCATACTGTCTTACTGCTTTCCAGTCAAGTATACTGACCTGTCTCAATGTAAAACTAAATATTTGTTGCCAGCCTGAAACTTCATACAGCAGTTCTTTCCACATGCAGGGACACACAGTAGCATTAAACTGCCTTGTATTATCAAACAATACGAAGTAGGAAAACTTGGTGACAGAGACACAAAAATTCTGCATCATTGCTTTTTTCTGTGTGTGGTTTAAAATTATAAAACTCACACCCACAATCAAAAAGAACCTTTAAGACTTGTATCTCTCTCCACTACTTTAAATATACCAATATGTAATTGAAGGTGTTCATTTTAATAACCATATTCCTTTCTCAAATACTGGAAGAAGAAACTTAACTGAGGTAGTAGGGAAGGAAAAACATTCCTTACAATTCGACCTTCAAGGCATGCAACTTTTTGAATTATTACAGCCTCATCATTTCATTTCTAGAAGGAAACCCTATTACTAAAACCCAGCTAGTCTAAAAGCAAAAATCTCAGGTATTGAGACAAAAGCATTAGCTCAGACAGACAATGTAATTCAGAAGTGATCTGACACTGTCAGTTTTATCCCTTCTCAAAAGTCAATTTATGGGAGAGACATGTTTCCCAAGTGGTCATTCCTGGTAAATGAGTGACAATAGAGGAAAACCAGAAAATTCCTGCATGTCTATATCAAGTTACAGACAAATTTGCATTATTGCACAATAATATACGTAATATAATAAACATGGTATGCGAGCAAATTCTGTATCAGAATTCATATCAGAATGACAGGTAACATTTTCCCCAGGTGAAAAGCCTATGCATTATAGCCTTAGAACAAGACAGAGGCGACATCAGAGACAGAGGAGAGCTAACCTTATCACAAAACTGAAACACCTGAAATTTACTGGGAGACTTCAAGAAAGCCTGGATATAATTAAAGTCAAGTGCAACATTCAGTACTAAATGCAGTCAAGTCTTTGTCTCAAATGTGGTTTTGAAAGAACATTTCCAACTCTGAGCTTCCATGCACCTTCTGTTCTTTGCCTGGACTTTGGACATGTTCCATCTAAGCACTGAAACTCGTAATGGTGGAACAAGAAAGGCCATTTCAGCCTTACATAGTTAACATACATTTTCTCTTTGGACTGTAAGCAGTGTAGTGGAATCTGTCTGTCTGCACTCCCATGTGAACTTTCTGGGTAATGACGACATAAAACCAGCACATACCACAGTTTGTACTGATGAACTCTTTGTGATACAATGAATACAAATTCCAGATTCACTGAAACTGTAGTATAAACACTTTTAAATAAAACCCATGAACAAAAAAAGCCAATCACTTAGCTCCTCTTCCAAAGCAACAAATTCAGAAGAAAAGTGGTACTGCTATTTTAGAATTAAGTCTTTATTTACAAGTGGTCAGGATACCAATATTCCTTGGGATAAGTGATTAACAAGAACGAATTTTTAGAAAGGAAATTATGCATCTATCTTCAGGTTTCTCAATAGATAGAAAGTTCCTCTGGTTATATCCATATGCAAAATCTACTTTCCTTCTTCCTTTGTCCAGTTTTAGGATACTTGGCTTTTATGCACTCCACTACAAACATAACCACTGGGAAAACAAAGTACCATCTGAAGTATCACTCATCAGAATGATAAGAAAGAAACCTATAGGTATAACTACAAAAGTGCCATGCAGTTTGCTACCAAAGTTTGATGAAAGTCAGCTCTGTGGGCTCTACGAAGATCCTGTTCCTAGAGATGAAAAGAAAGTTTTATCTCCATTCTCCCTGTTCTCTGAAAGATTCAGTATTTTGAGATACCATGAAAGTTCTACCGTCATTTTAAAGACGTCAGCACTAGTTCAAAATTCCAAAATATAGAAGTTTTTGTTAGTGTTGTAAGTTTAGACTATTAATCTATTATCTTCCTATTAAATTTAAATCCACCCCATATTTTTTAGTCTTGAGCATATTTGCATTGTCAACAAGATAACAGAAATGACAACATAGGAATATCCATTTGTTTAAACTTATAGTAAATTTATCCTAAGTTTCTTCTTACCCATGATGTTTCTTTTCTCTAATGTTATTTTGCTATATAATCTCCATACGACTTTGAAAGAAAGAAACCCTTTTGCAGTAGGAATTCTGTGTTCAGATAGCTGCTACATGACAAAGCAATGCTCAGTCCATTGTCATGAGAATGGGAGAACTCTACAATTCCACTTATGCTATTAAATGCACAAAGGCCAAGCTTCAAGTATTCTGCTTTTTCACTTTTACTTTCCACTATCTGTCGTTGAAAAATATAATCCTGTCAATGAACATAAAGCATACTTATGTATATGTGAATATTAGCCTAATGTTAATTCAAAGTGTAACATCTATCCAAAATCTGAGCCTTCACAGATCAGAACCGGGTACCACCAGACCACAACCAAGCCTGAAAAATTCCCAACCTTAATTTTCCACTGATTATGTTGAAGTTCTTTTAAACAGAAAACACTACACTTTATGCCTTAGAAGAGTGATCCTGTTCACTTTCAGTTCTCCAAACTCCGATAGAGGAGAAAAATTCAACATATAACAGCAATAATTGCAAAAGCTGAGTAAGTAAAAAAACTAGGAAACATATCTACAGCATCCACAAGACATAGTAGATCTTTTTATCCATGTATCTTGTATCTATGTCTACTCACTTCAGAAAGCACCTTCATTTTAATAACGTACTATTACATTATTTAATACATTTCTGTTAATTTGTCTTCTGGATAATTATGCCATGTGATATGCATATTTAATTTCTTTAAAATATGGATTTGTCAATTAACATGTCATCCAGAAATGAATTAAGTGTGGAGAAATATATCTTGATACGAGAAACAGTTTCTCTAAAGCAACAAACACAGAAAGATTTCACTAGTGGGGAAAATCTGTTCAATGCAAAACTTTTTGTCCTTCAGTACATGCCCAGCTGATTCCTAGACTGACCACAGACCCAAGTTATTCTTTGCTCACAGACATAAAACTGAATTATGTTGGCAATTAAAATAAACACACACAGAGTCAGGGAAAAATTTCACAAAGCTGAATTTTTCTGCTAATGTAAGCAGAACTTGGATACAAATTTTCTGCAGCTGGCTTCAAACTCTTTTGAAAAATGGACCTTATGACACTACCAGAGTGTGGCAAAGCCTATTCTTAGGCTGATATCAAGGTTAGATAATCAGGAAGGTCCATCCTCATGGAAAAGTGCAGCCTCCCTCATTACCAGTATGACAGCTCAGTACTCAAAGAACATAAACCTTTCCGTGAAACCTCTTCCCCTTTCTTAGTCCATAACACAGTGGGGTAGCCACACTCCCTGCTTGTTTTAAGCAGAGCAGTAATGAGTCCTACATCACCCCTGTGCAGGTCAGCATCACAGCTGCAGTAAAGGAGGCCCTTACAATTCCTGGATGAAGGAGGTAACCAGTAATGATACCCTAGGGGTTTGCTGAAGGTAGGGAGAGAAATCAGTTGGGTTCAGAATTTCAAAAAATCATAGAATGGTTTAGGTTGGACGGAACCTTAAAGATCATCTAGTTCCAACTTCCCTGCCACAGGTAGGACACTTTTCAAGACCACAGGTTGCTCAAAGCCCCATCCAGCCTGGCCTTGAACACTTTCAAGTATGGGACATCCACAGCTTCTCTGGGCAACTCATTCCAGTGCCTCACCACCCTTACAGCAAAGAATTTCTTCCTAATATCTAAACTAAATCTACCCTCTCAGTTGGAAGCTATTCCCCCCTTGTTCTATCACTACATGCCCTTGTACAAAGTCCCTCTCCAGCTTTCTTTTGGTATGAGAAGGTTGCTATAAGGTCTACACAGTTCCTTCTCAGTGGTTCCCATATTGCACTCACTGCTTAAAGCATGAAATGGGAAGCAAATTGCACTTGTATAGTGCTAGACTTCAGGCCAAGTACTGAATGCAAAGCTGTGTAAACATTTGTTTACAAAGAACAAATATACTACTGTGCACAGATTTAAAAACATTCTGAATTCCTCATTTTACATAGATCCTTGTGCAGGGCAGGGTGGTGTGTGGCAATTCTGCCAACCCACTGGCAACCAAGGCAATTCCTAGGGCATGATGGAGACAAACAATGGAAATTTTATACTAATGTCTTGTTCCTTCTCTTACACACCTACTCTCCTTCTACTCCACTCCCCAGTATTACACACATTTAAGAATACATAGCGTGACAGATACATACTAAAATGAGACTAATTCTGTGTATACTATGGTGAAAATAACCTTTTTAACCTATCAAAAATTTATATTTCAATTAATAGCCAACAGACAAAGTTAAAAACCAAATCAGTCTGCAAAGATAACTGTAATAAGACTTGGGAAAATACAACTTTTGGGTGCAGTTTTGAATGTACTATTAGAAAGCACTATGTAATCTAAGATATTTAAACAATACAGCTTCTTCAGCAAAATGCTTCTTGTCAAATAAGGTAAATTGGATAAAATAAATATCATATGAAGAAATACACACAATTCTACTTAAATTTACCCACAGTTTTTCTGCATGGTCAGATAATTCTATTGAAAGTTGATTGAGAAGTGAAGCTATTTCCTTTGTTTTCATTTTAAAATGAACTGATATTTTTAATCAATACTAATGGTTATAAATCTTGCAGAATAAAATATACTAAAAATACAGAGTACAAACCTCTATTAACCCCCTTTGCTTCCCCACACCCAAATAAAGAGACTGTATTGAAGTACAAAAGACTGAACAGAACAGTCCTACTGAGCCACAATGTCTTCACTGTTTACATCATCTTTGCATTTCAGGAAATATATATTGACATCACTACACGAATTTTTAAGGCCTGAATGGAGGAGTCTTTTTTACCAGTTCTCTGAAGGAGGAGCACACCCCAATTTGGGAGTTCCCTTTAAATGTGTATTATTTATTCATAGTTGATAATGATCACCAGATCTGCTTCTTTGTGGTTCCCATATCATAGAGAAGACCTATTTCCAAATACAATCTGAGTGTCATGATTTTATGACATTGAAACTGATTGGCTTGAAAGTAAGTTCAACTAGTACTTATAAACCAGTAATTCTGCAATTTGTTATGGCAAAGCTACATCTTCAACATCTTTTGGAAACACCATGCCTCTGGTTCCTGTATTTCACCTGCAGCTTTCAAACAAATTTCTATGCATTTAAAAAGAAAGGAGTTTTCCAAACTTACATTGACCTTGAAACTTTGTACTGAGCCATCCAAAAAGTGGACGTTACAGATGATTTCTGATCGCGTTTTCTCTTTCGGTAGCTCCGATGCTCGTATGTTATTTATCCTCCCACCTAAGGCTCGTAAACGGGAGTTCATAACTATTGCTGAATAACCTATAAAACAAAAATTATGTTTAATGACAGCTGTTATAATTCTCTATGTTTGTTTGTCAGATTAACCCACAACATCATGAAGACCTCACTACACCCCAGGTTAACAAATGCTTCTTATGGAAAAGAATAAGTTGTAAAATTAGCCTGTTGTAAACCAGAACATAAATGCATACATATAGAGGGGCTCCCATGTTCTAAATGTGAACATCATCAAGAGCATCACAGGTAATCCCTACAATGTATACCTAGGTTAGGTATGAGTCACTGCCTTCGTTTAAATCAGCAAAAACCCCCAAACTCCTCCTATAAAGTCGGAAGGCAATATCAAGACAAGTTTTTATTATCTCTAACTAGGAAACCCCTTAACCCCCCTTGACATTTCCTACATATTTCTGCATTTACGATACAAGTTTCACTACAATAATTCTGTTTAGTCAAAACTGGCAAAACAGTCTTGAGTTAATGCAAATCAGGTTCTATCAAGTAACACTTTGTTTCAGAAATATATACACAAACACCATATGTAAGGCAAGTAGAACTAACCTTAAAACATGTCAATATTTTACAGTCTAGCATACATAAATTCATGAAGCCAGAAATTCATATCCAAGAAGATCATGCCACAAGAAAAAAAGTCATTTTGTTGTTTGGGCTTTTTTCTTTTAAAAAAAAAAAAAAAAATCTTTGTGAAAACCAGAACTCTAGAAACCAGTATTTACAAATAAAAACAAACAGAAGAACATCCCGTCAAAGAGAAAAAGCCATTCATTGAAATAAGAGGTGAATTAAATTCAGACAAGCCTGTAAACATTTCAAGCCTCTCTTCACTGGATCAGTTTACCAATTAACATCACAGTGTTTAAAGCCAGTTGGCAAGCGAAGCAGAGGATAGTTTTCCAGGTTAATTACCATACCAATTACCAAACCATACCTCACTTATAAGGGGACAGCTACAAAGGGACTTGCATAATATGATTGTTACATAGACTGCTGGCCAAGCTAGACAGGACCTACAGGAGTGCTATTTTGCCATCTCCCCCTTTTTGTGTATCTGCCTTAAAACACAGGCTTGCTTTTCTTTTACACAGCTACAGAAATGGAACAATTTAAAAAAAACCCCAAACACTTAAAATGCTGAAGCATTGCATCTACCACACGTCTTCGAAAGGGAAACATGAAAAGCATGAAGAGCCATGAAATGTAAAATTGTATCAAGTGAGGTTTTTGGGGTTGAAAAGACAACAAAGCAGCTCAGTGATCCATCTTCACTCATGTGTAATCTATACTCAGAAGCAGCTAAAACAATTGCCTTCTCACAGACAGCTCAGACACACATAAGCATTCAACACTTACAACAATACTCTCATAGGTTTTTTTGCCAGCCAATTGATAGTTCACCATTGTATATTTTCTAAAATCAAAACTGTAAGCTGTCAAGACTCATTTTTTAGCCAGCATGCATTTTTTTCCTAGGAAAAGGTGCGGTTTGTGGGTTTTTGCTGTTTGTTTGCTCTGACTCTTTTCTTTTGTTTTTAAAGGAGGGGATAAAAAGGAAGAGGTAATCTTTAGGAGAATTATGAACAATATTTCCATATAAACCACCAAATGTTCCTATCGCTTTGCCATTTTTCTTGATAGACAGACTGCAGTTAATCATAGTATGTTAATTTGATATTTTACTTTTTCTTTATATCCAGAAAATGGGCTAATTCATGAATGGCTGCTGTTAAATAAAACATACAGTTATTCAATTATCAAGAGGATACAAAAAGGTGACAACAAACTATGATTGTAGAGGAAGCCTTTAATCTCACATTCTCTAATTTTCCAGCAGCTAAGTTTTAAACTACTTACTCAGCACTGTGTTCACCTTTCACCAAAAAGTCAAGTAGCTACATGAATTATAATATAAAGACTTTTCTCCACTGTCCACCTTATCTGGCAAAAAAACCCTTCTCACTTGCAGAAATACCTCTCTACCCACTAGTCAGCTGATGGGTAAGAGGAAGGTTATTCTACACTGTGGGCCAGCCACTAGATGAGAGACAGTGTTTTTGGTAACCAGATTCAAAGCTTTGTCAGCCTGGTCTTCAGGGCTCAGTCTCCATTGCAATGCCTAACACTCCCAGCACACAGACTTCTCCACTCCTGGGAAAGAAGGCTATTTGACCTTTTTGCTTATAATCTCCACTCTGTCTTTCACTTCTACCATTCCCTTTCTCTACACCCTAATTATCTTCAAACTTTGTCAGGCTTCAGCAGAGAACAACAATCACAGGAGTCTCCAGCACTCTGCTCCTGATCTACCCAGGGAGAGAAAGAAAACAGTGTGCAGCCCCTGAAGCCGTAGTACAGAACATGCTGCAGGATAAGCCACACCTGGAGACCCTTCAGACATTTTGATACTTAAGCCTAATCATTCTCCAGCAGAGCATTATTTTTTCAAGTGTTACAATACAGCTAGATCTTGCTACTCACTTGTTCAAGCTTCAAATGAAGAAGCCAATAAAATAGCATCAATAACATTTATTTAAATATATATATATTTATGTGCTTGATTCCAGAAAAACAAGAATAAAACACCAACAAAAAAAGAAAACTCTTATAACCGAAAAAAAACCAAAAAAAAAAAAAACAAAAACACCCCCACTAGAATAAACCAAATTAATGATTTTTATTTAAGTGATTGTAGCATAGTAGCACAAGGTTTATTTCATACCATGGTCCCTCTGTAGGAAGCCCAGCCCGTGTCCTGGATAACCGAAGCTACCAAGAACTAACAGTAACACATACATACTGCAGTTCATTATAAAAGGAGAGGTCCTTAGTTTGAAATTTATATTCTTGTGCTAGTTTTTCACAGTTACATTTGGTTTAACACCTCCAGGTGATCTGCTGGATGCTGGGTTATATGCCAAATGCACCAAGTGAAGCAGTGAGTTGGAAATTCATCACGAGAAATTCAAACCTGCTAGCGCAACCAATTTGCATTGGGTTCACAAATGAAAACCTGCAATTCTTTTATTTTTACAATTTTCTGTAAAATCACACCAGAAACACAGAGTTCATGGTTTGTGTTTACTGCATGCAAAGAGCCCCAGCTGAGGCTGTCCTTGACAAAGCCAGCTGACCACAGGAACTGTGCCAAGACAGGGACAAATGGCTGAGTGTTTGGACACCACAGGCATCAGTCAACTGAAGCTCAAGAAGCCTAATCAAGCCCTAGGAAACTGCCCCCAGCTGGAGTCCCCAGCAGAGAAAGCAACGCCTTCTACTTCCCACCTCCATGGCCTTGAGCAGCACTGTGCAGAAGGGAGTTCCTGAGGGAGCGGTGTTGCCGGTGTCACACCTCAGGAACCTGCCCATGCCACTTTGCCTGTCCCACCTCAACGTGTGCCATGAGCTCGGCAAGTCTGCAAGGAAACAATTCAGTGAATCCCCACCTTAAAGGGCAAAGGAAGGAGAACAGGAGAGAGGTGAGCAGCTGAGTTGTTGGCATCTGCTCCATGACTTCTCATCCGTGTGTCTAAAGCTGTATTTTAAATAGGGCCAGATCACTGAGATGCCTTAGGGACCCCAGTGCAATATGCAAAAGCACATGAAGGAACCTGCAATGGCGACTGCTTTTGGAAAAGGTGGAGGGGCCACTGAGATCCCCAGCAAGATTCGAAGCCGGCTCTCAAACCCCAGCAATCACCCTGCAGCCCTGAGCAACCAGAACCAGCTGCTACATGCAAATCTCAGTTCCTGTTTGTAGCCTCAGGAACAAGGCTGATTCACAAATAAAACCAAATAAGAAAAACCAAACCTGTAAGCCAATTTTGAACATTACCCACAAGTCAGTACTTAAATATTTTTTCCCTTTCCCTAAAATAAGCATGTCAAATCCAGGAAGTTGGGAGTCATATTTTAATTAAACAAACAAACAAAACTACCCCAAAACACAGTTAATTTCACAGTTATAAAGTATAAAACAAACATGTGGAATTCTATCCCATAATGAAATCATGCCATAGGCTTACAGGAGAAACAAATACAAATACAGCTAAAGAAAGAAGTTAATGTTTTCCAAGTACATTAAACACATTTCTGGACAAGTTTGGTTATGCATGCCTTCTCCTACAGTAATGCTGCAGTCAAGCAGAACAAAAATAACATGTTTTCCTCATCTTTTGTATTGAAGACTGACTTTTAAAAATACCTTTTCCATACCAGCATTTGATTTCTTTCCAACTTTCTCAGATATTGTTGTTAGAAAAACTTAAGACCTCATTACTGGTATAACTACCATTAACTTATTTTTTACCAAGGAATTAAATCAAGGACAGATTTGCTGAGTATACACTCAAGGACCTTCTACATATACACTGTGTATAATTTTTGCTAGGTTTGTGATTGTTTGGATTTTTTTTTTAAATAAATCATTTATTACCTCGATTTCTTTGGGTAAATGGGGATAATTTACTCCTGTAAGTGGGTGCACCCATGTTTTTTTCTAGGAGGAGATTACTGCACTAAGTTTGCTCAATTTATCAGAGCCTTGACTGAAAATGTTGACCTCTCAGAAATGATACATATTACAGAATCTGTGGGAATATAATTAATGAAAGGATAGTGTTTCTAACCCACTTTCATTGTCTGAGTGACCACCACTGTCAAGAAAGTGGAAAACTGTAGTATTAAAGATATGGCCAAGTCTGGTATGTCCTTTCAATAAGTTATATTTTACGGTTACCTGTTCCTTGACTTAAAAGATAGAAAATAAATTAAATGGGAATGGAAAGAGGTATAACAAAGTAAAGGTGTCTTTGTAACAATGTATATCCCTAAGACAACTGATACAAATGCTCTTTAGCATGCATCAGCCCATGTAATTAAGAATTATTTACACACCTCAAAGCCATATCTATCATCAGTGCATCTTAACGATGACTAAATTATTCAGCCAGATTTTCCAAATAGAAGAAACAGGTTTAACTCACTACCTGTGAAAACCAGCTTCTGTTTTCACCTTCTGCAGAGGAAATGCTTCATCTTCTCTACATTCCCAATGAGAAACTAGATGTCTCCCTACTAATAAAAAATTCAGCTCTTCTATTTCACAGGCAAATACCATGAGATATTGACCACGATACAAATTATCAGGCATTACTGAAGCAGCAATCAAAGTAAAAAAGAAACTTCATTTTGAGCAATGGGTGCAGGTCACCATTTTCTCCTTATCTGTACTTATTTCCTCACAAACTTTTCCTGACATATTCATTGTAAGTTATATAAAAAGTAAATGTGGAAGCCAGGAGAATCACAACATGATGGAACTTCACATCACTTGGAAAAATAAAAGCTAAAAAAAATCTGATCCAAAGCAATTAAACCATAAATATACAGCAAACATGAAAGCTTTAGATGATTAAGCCTTACAGCTTATGGTATAAAAATGCCTCCAAACTGAGATACAAAGAATAAAAGACTTGTTGTAGCATAGCCTTACTTAGAACAAGACTAAAGGTTAATATCCATGTGGGAAGTTGGTACATGTGTGTAGATACACACACAACTTCCAAAGCAGTAGCTGCAAGTTTTCAAATGACTGCTCTTTAAGAAAGGCAGCAATATCATTATAATACTCTTCACACCAAGGTTAAAATCAACATTAATAAAATTAAAGATTTGGCTTTCTTATATTTGCTTCCAGTGGCTGACACCTGTGATATTTTCAAGTACAGCAAAATTATTTCTCTGTCATACAAGTAACCAATAGGTCTAGCAAAGCATTCTAGGAATGATATCAAAAATTGCACTAATCATTCTAGTTATCATCTTAAGTTTTCCAGAAAAATAGACCCTATAGGCAGAGATTCTTCACAGAAAATTAGTCCATATAAGCAAAAATCATAGGCATTTTGAAGTTATATCTTAAACAGGTATAACACATATCGCCAGCCCATAATTTACCAGAACTAGTACAGAACAGAGCAAAGGAAAAACTTCCTTCCACAGTAAAATATAATGATACCCCTTCTTCATTTAATAGCCCTTAATGCTGAAGTTCACCCATAAATAAGGCTTCAGGCTAGACCACATACACTATGACACCTCTGTTTGTTTATTTAGAATGTACTTCAAAGCATTTTAGTTTCAATGGAGGTAGTTACAAGGAAAAAGGGCTCATTCTAAAAACAAAAACCAAACCACAAGTAATTGTGAATACTCTTTCCTCCACTAACCTCCACAAAATTGGAATCTAGCTTTTTATTTCACTTTTAAAGCCATAAAGTAAACAAGATAGATTTGTTCCTATGTCTAGTAATCAGGTACCTACCTATCTATAGTAGTCATTGCTTCTTCTAAGACAATCCAATATATGCAGTAGAATAAATTTTTAAAAGTCCCTATACCACTACAAGAGGCTAGATGCTTAATTAGTGCATAAAATTGAGTTATTAAGTGGTTTGCAAGTCTTCCCTGCACTTCATTTAGCTTTTTGTTATAACACAACCCTGGTAAATCCATATTGCAAAGTGTTTTCATGGGAAATTCTGCTATTTTAAACTCTGGATTCAGCAAGACCACACATGAATGTCAAAGACAGACTGAAAGAGATGGATGGGAGAAGAAATATGCCTTTTAGTTCTAGCATTATACTGTACCCTGACTGACATGTCGCTGAGATCCCATTAAACCAGTATCACACTGAAGGTAATGCCAGCAGTGTGAGCAGCTGCAGTATCTGGTGCAGAAAAGTCACGCATCACAGTCAGTCACTCTTCCTTATTTCAGTTCTGCTGCCTGGGACCTACAAACACTCCTGCAGCTGGACTGTGGACAGCATTTCTGCTGGGGACCATCTGACAGCAACAGAGTGAAAACACTGAGTGACTGAATTATCCTTACAAAGAAGGGAATATTCATATCAAATGTTTGTTCCGTATATATATATATATATATTACATATATATTCATTCCAAGACAAGTTTTAGAGACAAAGATTTCACTTCAACTTTTCTGAGACCCTTCTTCCTCTCCCCCCTCCTTTTTTGAGAAAGTTTTGCTTTACAAAAAGACTTTTACCTGAAGAGTCTTATAACATGCACAGCTTCAGGCATCCCAACAGTTCTTGCTGTTAAGACTGAAAGAGCAGAACAGGCTGCCATTACAGGGTAATAGAGATTATTTGACCAAAATAATCATACCCTTTACATAGGAATAGCCTTTACATGGGGGACTGGGGTTTACAAGAATTATCCCAGCCTTTCAGCAACATGTTCAGCAGAAAAGACTGGTTATCTGAAAACTTAATCTTGAAACCAGATAACCTAAAGGTAATTCTAGAAAAGCTTATTGGTAGAAAAACAACACTGACCATCAATTCCAGTGTTGTTCAGAACTTGGGTTCTTAACATCCTTTATTTCAAATTCTGATGTTAATATTTTGGTCACATTTGAAAAGGATCCAGATTGTATGAATAACTCCTCAAACTTCATGTCAATCTGGTCATGCCAACTTCACAAATGTTTTTTTCCATCCATAGAATAAAACCATGCATGTAAGGCATTGTAGGATACAATGTGTCACTTCAAAGAGCATGAAGCATTATTGCTAGACCTGAGACACAGGATTAGTAGAAGTACAGAGATACTGCCTACTGCATGCAGAATGAGTGAGAGCAGAAAAAAACTAGTGGGAAGGAAAAGCATCTGAAGAGATCTGCTCCCTACACTGCTAAAATACTATGAAACACAGAGGAGAACAAGACACACTTATAATGCTTTCACATTTTTTCCAGTTTTTATTGCTCATGTCGGAGATCTTTATGATGTTTATATTTAAAAACCATTAATAAAATAACACCTTCAGCCAGTGTGTTGAGGGCAGCAAACAGCGCCTTGCTTCACTTCCTGCACCATGCCAATCAAAGCGTTCAGGAACTCTATGGCTTCCTCTATTGCCTGCCCCAGCTTTAAGCAGACCACAGCACAAAAGAAATCCATCTCACCGAAAAACACAAGGGCTATCACTACTTTATTCTCCAATGAATGCCTTTGAAAGGTAACTAAAAATGCTGCATGACTTCAAAATAAAAACTGCAGAACGAAAGCCAAAGTTCACCTTCCTCAGCTTGGTAGTGCCTTACACGAACAACACTGAAGAGTGGAAGTGAACGCTGAGTCAAAGTGAAAGCTGAGCACTGCAGTGCCCAGCTACCAACATTTCCCATAAATATATTAGTTTAGATAGAATAAATAATTTATGCCTTCGAATTTTCAAAGCCAAGTAAGTAAACATTTACCACTGAAATTTATAAAAGCAAGCAACTAAAATATTCTGAAACCTCAGTTACCAAATTTATCACCACACCAAAACTGAAATATAAAAAAGACTTCATATTCTATTAGCAGGCAATAAACATTTGTTTGTGTGTCATGAAACTTTTGTATGACACATAACATGAAACAAGAACCATCATGTCAATTTTCCTGTCAAATAAAGTAGTGATATTTAAGCAGGATTTTAATCATCTGCATGACAGATTCAGGAAGAGATGCAGAAAAATAATCAAAGCTCTAAGGAGTAAAACGTATTTCCAAAACATGCTTTTAGAGGGAAATTCTACTTTTTTTTACTATATCCATAACACGATACTAATTGAACAGTCTAGAAACTACCTATTCTACTTCTACTTGTTTTTAAAACACGTAAATCACAAAGTAAAACAGGGATTATTCACAGAAATCTAACACTATCCACCATGCTTGCAGGTTAATATTAATCTCTACCTCCTATAGGGTAACATAAATAAATACACATACATTTCACTTTTGAGAATGTCGCTGAGAATGTTAGAAAAGCATCAAGTCCCCGTACAATGTTCCCTATGTGAGACATGCTCTTTTCTGATAGTGACTTTGAGCTGTTGTCCTCCACCTGTCAGTTAAAAGACTACTGATCTACACTGAAACTGGCCTACCAAAAAAGAAAAAAAAAACCCCACAAATTGCAGATAATGCCTCTTATGAGTACAAGTGTGTTACAAAAACCCCCGAACACCAGCTTTCTAAAACAAATCTCTACTCATACTCAAATACATGTCTAAAGTACTTTTTTCCTGTATATAGAAACCAGACAAATAAAAGAGATCTTTTTATAATTTTTGCCTCCAATTAACACAGTACATTGTGCATGTCAAAGCTACAGTTACCAAAGATTTCAGTCTTTTCAACAGGACTAATGTCATTCTACCTCACATTTAATCCTCTTTCTTCAAAGTAAAAGAAATTTAAGCTGTTTTTTAAAGAGCAGGAGAGCAGCAGATTGTGGAGAGAACAGAGGATAGACTCAACACAAGGCTGTAAATCTAAATGTTCACATTCTATTTCTGATGTTGTCACTACTGACATTTTGTGAACTGGTCGCTTTCCTCCTCCCCGAATTGAACAGGGATCATGA
Organism: Orthonyx spaldingii; assembly: GCA_013397795.1. Lineage (NCBI taxonomy): Eukaryota > Metazoa > Chordata > Aves > Passeriformes > Orthonychidae > Orthonyx > Orthonyx spaldingii. The sequence continues at coordinate 759,980 of VZTJ01002382.1, read as the reverse complement.
CAGAAATAATTGCCAAAGCATACTTTTCAAAGCTTTGAAAAAGCAGGGGTAGGGAACTGGATTGTGGATAAACTTAAGAACTTGTTCTTCTACAGAAGGAGTGAATGGCTCTGAAATCTGTCAGCTCAGAAAGATGCTGCTGGCAGTGGTGAGTGCCATTTGTTGCCGAAGGGGAAAGAAGGAGAGAAAACACTAATCATGGCTGTGAGAGTATTAATGTATACTAATTCCACAGAAAACTAACTCCACTTTAAAACAAAACAGAAATTCCACACAAAAATCAGTGCTGGATTGTCACTAAATTTGAGAAATAGCCTGAAATTACATAACTGAAGTTTCCTTCGTGCATGGGCACAGTTGAGTAGCAGATCAAGACCCGCCACTGTTACCCAGTGTTTTCCACTGTGGGCATTACTCAATCTGCTTCTCAACACAACAGAAGATTCTGTACTATTCAAGCTTGGGAAGAAGTCTCATCACTGGCAACAAAAATATGTGGTCCACACTTTTTGCAAGAAAACACTCCAGATCTCAGAAGCCTATCTTGTAAATTGTGCAATGAACAAAAAACCACTCAGAATTACCATGAATCACCTTTCTGAACCCAGATATTTCTTTTAGACCGTAAAGCTTAAAACTTCACAGAATTGTTTTCTATACATTCCTGTTTCATCTATTTTATAATCTACATTCTGCCACATGCTTTTGAAATAGATTCCCTTAAGCATGACAGAAGACTTCTGTTATAAAACCTATGGCTTCAAAAGGTCCCCAGAGGGATTTGGAACACAGCACTGGCAATCTGCAGTTAACCACAGAATACTATTGAAAAAGATAAAATGGTAAAATAATCAAATCACAGCAATTCTTCCTTTAAAAGAAAAAGGAAGGACACAATAGCAACCTGGAAATTGAAAGTTATGTTATGAAGGGAACTTCAAGCTCCATGGACAGAAAAAAGTATTTCTTTTAGAGACTATAATATTCTATAATTCAATTTATCCTCCAGGACTGTTCAAAATGACACAAGTTCAGGAGATCCTCAAGTCTCACAAAACTAGTTGAAGGAATGACCTCATGACCTTCAGGAAAGAATTTGAAAATGTGCTGCAGAAGTGTTGCATCTCAGAATCAAAACCTAAACAACATGATAAAATTAAAACATCTGCTGATACTTTGATCATAACTTCATGTTGTTACATATTCAGATTAGCAAAACTGAAGACGTTCATGTAAGAAGTTTACTTGCCATATGAAGGGACTAAGGGAGAAGAACACCTCCAGAAAATTTACAACTTTTTACATGGGCATGCAGTGATAGGAAAAGGGGTAATGACTTAAGCTAAAAGAGGAGAAATTTAGATTAGATATTAGACAGAAAATCTTCACTATGAGGATGGTGAGGCACTAGAATGGATTGCCCAGAAAAGTTGTGGATGTCCCACCCCTGGAAGTGTTCAAGGCCAGGCAGGATGGAGCTTTGAGCAACCTGGTCTAGTGGAAGGTATTCCTGCTCATGGTAGGGGGTCTGGAACTAGGTGATCATTAAGGTCCCTTCCAGTCCAACCCATTATATAATGATTTCTAAGTCAAGAAGAAAAAGCAAACATACACTGTGAAAAGCCAGTCTAGGAACATCTGTATCTTGTAAACGATTGCCACAGATGAACAGTTTTCTGCCATTCTTTCCTATCTTCATCTCATCTTCCTCCCCCATTTATGACTAACACACAAATTTGTATTTTAAGCTTAACAAAGTACACCTCTTTCTTCCCTTTTCAGTTTGTTCCATAGACTTCAAAACATCTAGTACCACAAGAATTTGTTGTCAATAACATCAAACTGTTCTCCAGGACCTACAGTAGCACTGACTGCATTTCTGCAGCTTTTGTACAAATCCTCCTCCTCCTGCACAAAGAGAATAGGCAAACAAAAAAAAAAGCAACACTGCCACCCAAACTGGCTAGACATTTTTCCAATTCCTGCACATGCTTGGATGTCCTCACTTTAAAGGAAGAAAGTAATTCCTCCACACAGAGAAGAAAAAAATAGAGTAAACATACTACAGAACAAGCCCTAGCTTGCAAACAATTTAAATTCTGTTGGAAAACCAGAAAGCACAAACAGTGTATGTTTCAGACCAGCAAAATCTAAACATTTACATCTTTACATCCCTGTTAGGCAATTTTTTTACCACCCTACAAGATTAACTCTCACCCTGCGACCATGGTGCAGCACACCAGAAGGAGACTGCTCCAAAATGCAATCACCTAAAATAGATGCTCCTGCATCTTCCCTCCACTGCAACCCCAGTTCTTCTGTTCAACACATCAAGCCCCCAAAGAGCCAAAAAGCAACCTCCCAGTCAGGATTCAATGCAGTTTTGGTGCCAGTTATGTCCCTGGCAGCACAACACCTCCCTGGACCAGGGAAGGCAGAGCATTCCTGCACCATCACAGGGTGGGTGAGCATATTGGGCCAGCTTTTAGACAAATACCTGCTAAACCTTCTGCCATGAGGCCACCAAAGTAGAGTGAGCACGAGCATGCAAACCACAACTGGAGTTTGGGGGAGTAAAATGGAATGGGTTAGAGTGAGATTTTGTAAAGGGGCCTGGTTGCTCGAGTGAAATACTCCTTTGGGTTTGTTGGGGAGAGTGAGGTAGGGACGGGTGTTCATTTCAGGTTTTTTAGTGTTTGGTTGCTTCTTCTCCAACTCTCCTACCGACATATAGCACTTACACAAATAATTCAAGCCCACTTAGGTCATTTTTGTTCATTTTTAACATAGCGATCCAATAAACGGGCATTTATAACAAAGCCTCCTGTTGCCATCTGAGGTAATACAAGTCTCTTCAACCTTGTATTTACAAGGCTGTTACAGCTCCCATGCACAGCCAAGATCACATCATTTATAGAATTAAACCATCTCGTTTTTGAGAATAAGTCCCCATGTATCAACTGCTGCTATTTTTCAGAGTTTATAACTCCGAGGCTGGTTTGGTTTCTAAGTTTCAAATCATTCAGTGCACAAGACAATGCCAAGCATTTTCAAATACACACCCCGAATTTTGCCAAGCAGATCTGACATTCCCCAAGTCTTTCTATTTCAGTTTTTGTATTCCTGGCTGGCAGGTAGAATATTTGTCTACTTCCCACAAGGCAATCTTAGCATCCTGTGGCAGCCGATTACAGAGGAATGCAGGCACTAGGCCAGCATTGCTGGTTTATACTGAAACAGGAGCAAAAAAGGGAGAGCTCTGCTTACAGTGCTGCGATCCGGTATCTCTCCCCATTTCCTCTCTGCTCAGCACTTTTGCAAGCCAGAGTTTAAGGGCAATGCCTCCCAACAGGCAAATTCCTCAAAACCTAATGTAGAAGGGCTGGCAGAGGTAGAAGCAGTTGACTGCAGCACCTCTTCAGGTTAGAGCTGTGATCACAGAACAGCTGGAATGAAGAACCGAAGTTCACAGCCACTAATGCTTTCTTGCCTTTGTGTTTCTTTCAGAACCCTGTAATACACCAGAAGTGCATTTTAAAGGAAAGGCATCAAAACAAGGACTACTTGAAAACACAATACTCTATTTCTAGCTTTGCTTAAGACCAGTCAATTGACCAAAAGTAAGCAGTGCAGCAAATCAATGACAAACAGCCTTTATTCCTGGAAATAACTGATCATCATGAGAGCTTTAAAGCAGAAATTAATTTGAAATGGCTTCTTCGATGTCATCAAGATTATTTTACCTTAGCAACTGAACAAAATAGATTAACAACTTGATTTTGAAAGCTATTAGCTAAACCTTTACATAGATCTCTAATATTTAAGCTTCTGCTGTAATCAGTAACAAAGGTAATGACCCCTATTTCAGACTGCCTACCCTAAATTACACCTAAATAAAAATACTCAGCTTGGCTTATTTAATCTTAATAGCTTTCCTAGTGCAAAATGTACCTTGTCATGACCAAGTAAGTGGTCTGCTCGCCCACAAGAGTTTTCGAAATGTGACATCAGTATTTACACACGCCGAATGCTCTCAACTGCCGCCTGATCTTTGGAAGCAAAGTACAAATTCTGACCTACACCACATACACCTTCCTACTATTAATAAAACCTAGAATTTCACCTAAGCAAGTTCGTCCCTTGCAAAAATGGGGTGGGGATCCAGCTTCAGCATGCACTTCAAATTATCTGCTAAATCTAGCCAAAACTTGCAAGGTATGTAACCTTCAACCGGGTTAAATTCATGCAGCAGCACAGAGTCCTTCTCTTGAAGCAATATGATGAGAAGAGAAATTCTTTCAAAGTAAAGGCAATTTGCAAGACTAGAAAGAACAATTGGTAGGACAGTTTTGCTGGGAACTGAATGCAGTCACAAGCTGGCTGCCTACCCTGAGCCAGCAAACACAAAGCAGCCAAAGCAAATCACAGCAGCATTTATGGAAGGGAGGACTAAGAGAACTTCATAGCAGAGCTCTGGCTGGGAAGCACTTCAAAACCTTGAGGAAAAATCAAAAAGGGAGTGCCTCCTGGTTTATCTCTTATTGCATTCATGAAGAAAGAGCTCCCCTTTCCATAAATTTCAAAAGCATTATATCAGATGATGTCCAAATGTAAAAATAAATCAGAACTGATAAGACTAATTGAATCAGGAACTAGTGTAGGCTCTGAAGAATACACGGGGTTTCAAGTAGAATAAGCAGAAGATCAGACATAAAAACAAGTACTGGATGAATAAAAGCTAATGGGATGGAACAAAGCAAATGGTAACACAGGCATGACAACAATGTAGAGAGTGGAGGAAGAAGAAATTAGATAAGATAGTGGAGGGGAATTACCTGACATCTTTAAAACAACAAATTAAGTTTGCTCCTAAGGAACTAGATCAGTGCCAGGCAAAAAATAAAAAAATTACTTAGGATTTGTACAAATTCCTACTACACCATTAAAAAAAAAAAAGAAAAAAAAGGGGAGGGGAGTTAAAGCACCAATTATTGTGAAATAAGAGATGGCATTTGGGGCATTTGTTTTGTTTTGGGGGCTTTTTAGAGACGTCATGGGTCATTGGTTTTTTAAATGCCCTTTGAAGTTTCAGTATGTTTTGTGAGTTTCCCTTCATAAACGTTAGATAGTATGATTTCATGTTGAGTCTGAAGTGTTTCCTTGACAGCACCTCTTTTTAGTCCCAGCCAATTTCAAACAATGTTATCTGCACAGCTGGGTGAGGAGCCAGATGCATCTCATTCAACTATCTGGCATTCTCTTACTACTGAATTTGTCACCTTTTCCTCCAACATGACTTGAATTCTTCATGTGTAGACAGCTAACAGTGACCACACACACACATGAACTTCTGCACCAGACATGCACTACTAGACTTCAACACAGACCTTAACTTCTTGTTTTACAGATAAAGGTTTGACCTGCCACAGAATAAAATATTTTGCCATCATTCTCTTTCAATGCTTCGAGATCAACTCCTCAGCTCCACCTCATTACTATCTCCAGAAGGACAAGGAAATTAAAACCTCAGAAGAACAAAGATGACAACTCTTTCTGGTGGTATTATCACAACTATCATCCCAGACCACACTAATTACTTTCTTCTACCCCACGCTTTCAGTACACAACAGTTTAGCAAACTGTCACCTTCTTGTCTCCAATAATTTTTTGCTCAATGACTAACATTAAACTATGAAGGAAATAACTTGCCAATATTGTCAAAAATAGAGAAAATTAAACTATTTTCTAGTTTACTCAGTGTACTAAGCATGTAAGACAGAAATGTGCATTCTTACTCGTGTAGGTTGAATCAGAGGAATCATACTGTAATTTGCTCCAGAAAAAAACAAACAAACAAAAAACCAGTTTTGATCAATTAATTAAACACTTGAAAAGCAAAAAGAGCACAATATCAATGTAGTCAAAGTAAAATTAAATCTTTATGAGGCTGTAACACTTTTTCCTACATTTAGAAGCCCTGCTACTACCAAGTGTTATCAAACCTAAGAAATTCAGCATCAAAATACAACCCTGATTACAAATGCGGTAAAGAAAGGATAAAAAAAAATTCAAAAATGCAGGCTTCAGATGGCTACTTTCCACTGGTTTTGAGCCATGCAAACCTCCAAAAGAGGCTCGAAGACTGAGCTTGGAAGAGAATCCCGGCTGTGCTGGGGCCACGGCCACCTCGAGAAGCGTGGCTGCAGGGCCCCCAGCCCAGCACACCCTGCCCGCTCCGCCGCGGTGACACCGCCAGACCGCCCCGCGCTGAGAGCACGGAGCTCCAAGCTACTCGTTAACCAGTGCCGGGCAGAAGCTCCCAAAGCCCGCCCGGAGCTGGGGGTGTTCCCAGAGCACCTGCGGGCTGAGCTCACACCGCGGGATGGGCTCCCCGCCCTCTGGCCCGGAACAAACCGCAGGAGAAGGAAGCCTGTGCGCTGCCTGCCTGCTCGCAGGCGTTCAAAGCCATCAACTCCTCTGTTCCAGGAATAATCGGCTTGAAGGTCTTCTCCCTCCTTCCTTCCCTGCCCGGTCAAGGGGAGCTGTCATCTAAATTATAATATTTCTAATTGTGCAAACAGTAGTTAATTATAAATCTAGCTATCCAGAAAGAGGTGACAGCACAGCAGCGCCTGGAGTAGTGCTGTTTGAACATGGTCTGTGATCACTGCAGTTATGCTAAGGAGTCATGGAAGAACAAGAAACTTCTACATCAAACATCTCTTCTCGAAGGCAAGCACAACGCAAACACCTTGTTCCCCACTTCCAGAGCAGATCCTAAAGTGGTTAGGTGCCAGGGGAAAAAAAGAAGGCAGGGCTGATCTAAATGCAAAGAAAATAAAGTTATCAAATAATTTAAACAAGCAACAAAGAAAAGAATAAATCATTAGCAACACCAGATAAAAAATACAAAGTTTTCATTTAAAAAAATGCAGATCTTGTAACTGTTTTTCTCCCTGCTTGAAATACTAGCTTAATGAAAAAGAAAAAAATAATTAAAAGAGAACATGAGGAGTCATTATAAAACAGTCTTGTAAAGTATATACTTACGTATGTGCTCCTCTTCTGTTGCAGTGTTAAGCACTGGAAACAGTATCTAAAACTTGCTAAATAAACTCAAGCCAAATCTTAACAAAACCAAATAGTCCCAAACACCTCATTTTACATGCAAATCAGTCCCAGGTTAACATAAAAATTTTTGAATATTTAAGTGCACTTTCCCATGAAGTAGCTTACAGAATTTTGTTCTCGCCAGTAGGATATACTTCAGTTCCATTCTGAAGGCCAGGTCTAAATTTTTAGGTCTTCTGCAGCAGTGTACAGATTTCACAGAATGTACACACAGACATCACCACAGATCTCAAGATTATTTCCTGAACCGGTAGACAGCAGAATTTCCTTGGCAAAATTTAAAAGGCTGATTTGAAATGTCATACAGGGAATGTCAATAAATTACATTGACTTTGTAACAATTTCTACAATGAACTGCTGGGACAAAACCAAAAAGACTTACACCAGAAGGAAGGCTAACCACTACAGCTGGCCATTTTGGAAAACAGACAGACAAATTTTTAAAAAAAAAACCCAAAACCCACCAACAAAAATACCCAGAAACCAACTACAAACAGGATATGTCCACTTCAAAGTGTTTTGAAACAAATATAGCTCCACCATTTATAAGCTTGTCTTAACACGCTCAATTTGTTCTGCAACAAACATATCAATATATATGTCATTTTCATATATATACATATACATACACAACATGCAGTCAGCCATAAAACCTTCATTCAGGTATTCATCATTTACATATAACCAATAATAAAAGGCGGGAAAGTATTTGCTACTAAAAGTCAAATGCTTTCTGATAAGGTTTGAAATTAGGTTTTTAAACACTACTCAAGCAGCATGGTGTGCATCAAGCAAAATCCTTATAGGATGCAACCTCACTAAGAGCTCTTTCTGCTCTCGTGTAAGTTAAAATAACTGAGTATCAGCAGTATAGCTATTTCTCTAATATAGAACAACAATGTAAACTCTTTTCATAAGGTTATCATTGTATACTGGCAACAGTATTGCACTGGTGGACTGATTTCTCACATTTATTTCCAACAAAAAAAAATCCTTTATTTTTAGATTAATGTAACTTTCATTATGCTATCACCAATATTGTAGAAAAACATGGTTATATGTGACCTACACAATGGAATCACAGAAAAATCTAGGTTGAAAGGGACCTCTGGAGATCTGGTCTAACTGTTCTTGAAAATAGATCTTCAAAATAGATTTTCCAAGGTGCCATCAGGTCAAACCTTGAATACTTCCAGCAAGGAAGACTTGAATATTTCTCTACATAATCTATTCCCAGAGTTTAATAGTTCTCAAAGCAAATATTATTTTTCCCCTTATATCCGGGCATCTAATTAAAAACAACAACAACAACACTAACAAACCAGGAAGTGCAGGAAGTGACTGAAGGCAAGTCAAGCACGGGCTCACTCAGTGCCCTGTGGGCAGAGCAGCACAGACGTCTGCAGAGCCTCACATAGGAGCCCTAGCCCTTGGGCAAGCAGTAACGTCTTTATATAGATCACAGCTTCATGTCTTTAAGACATTATATGTATAAAATGTGCTGCAACTAACCGACAGAACATTACTGGTGCAGGGATGGACAACCAGCACACTTTTAAAACAGCAAAACTCAGGAGATGAGTGTTTATTTGACTCAATGTTGCTTGAGGTCAGCTGAAAGCACATCAAAGTGAAAAGTACGAAGAAACAGAAACTTGCACCTCGTTTACTTGTCACACATCAACTGCCAAAAGGGATCTCAATGGATGGAAAAGAAGGACATTAATAAAGCCAGGCTCCTAATGCTGTCTGACCTTATCTGCTGGCAAGAGGCACATTTTCTGATTGCCTTGAAGTTGCCCTCTAATCAATCCAGTAAAACAGGCTTTTTTTATTACCCATGTTAAGAGTTCAACTTTGCCTTATAACATGCAGATGGTTGTAAAGCCAGTTTTTCTCCACAGTGCCGGGAAAGCAAAGCAAATGTGCTTCAAGGAGTGCTGCGAGCCACCTCTAACCAAGAGAGGCCATTTCACAGCTCTGGGTGCCTGCACGTGGCAGCTGAGGGCCACTGACACACACAGGACTCCAGCAGTGCTGTGACCATCCACACAACCAAGGTGACACCTACTTTCTTCAGAGCTTCTGCAACATTAGGCCTACAATCTACTTTTGCAAAAAAATAGTAATAAGGATAGTATTTTGGGTTTAGAAGTAATTTTACTTAAATAAACTAAGCCTTCAAGAAAGCTGGAGAGGGACTCTTTCACACGAATGATAGGACAAGGGGAAATGGCTTTAAACTAGGAGAGAGTAGATTCAAATTAGATATTAGGACAAAATTCTTTACTGTGGGGGTGGTGAGGCAGTGGATGCCTCATCCATGAATGTGCTCAAGGCCAGGTTGGACAGGGATTTGAGCAACCTGGTCTAGGGGAAGATGTCCCTGCACACAACACAGAGGTTGGAACTTGATGATCTTTAAGATCCCTTCCAATCCAAACCATTCTATGATGATAAGCAGTGGAGGAGATGAAACCACATTTGGTGTTTACATTAATGTGTTCTGCTTATAAATGTCTGGGGGACAGAATACACAGGGATAAACATGGGACAAAAAAAATCCACTTTTGCCTCTGGTAAATGAGGTGATAATGGAGCTGCAGTGCTGGACACTTGGCAAACTAAGCAACATTCAGATTTATTTTCTTCAAACTCAGTTAACACAGCTTGTAATTGTCTTTGGCTGCTTGCTTTGACACCCAAAAGAGAAATTTTAAGCCAATTGTTTTATACTGGGAAAGATTTACTTCCTGGGTAATCAGTAAAAAAACAAAACAAGCAGAACCAAACAAGTATGACTGTAGTATACAACATGACACTACTCCAAGTCAGTCCAACACAGCACGCACCGGCTAACAAGTAACAGAGGTTGTAACTGGTAATAGTAACAAAGCCTCTCTCTCCTGAGAGTAGCTGGTGACAGAGCTAACTTTAGACCCCAACACTACAGATTCGAGAGGCTTGTTCTTAAGACCACATGAATTAATCTCTGCAAATTCTATTAGAAAAGAATATTATCCTTCCAAACTTCTTTTAATAAAGGCTCAGAGTCCTCCTTCACAAGCTAAAGAAAATGGGTAACACATCATATTTCCTATATAAAATAATCACAACTCCTCTGCAATCCTTTTGCTCCAAGAAGAGGGAGGGTTTTTTTTTTGAAGAAACACTGTTCACATTGTATTTTCAGAATCAAGAAGTCAAGACAAATAAGAAATTATTCTAGTGATGAATTACCTTTATCAGAATCACAGAATCATTTAGGCTGGAAAAGATCACCAGGATCATCAAGTCCAGCCATCAACCTAGCACTGACACCACTAATCCATGTCCCTAAGTGCCACATCTACACGTCTTTTAAATATCCTCAGGGATGGTGACTCCACCACTTCCCTGGACAGCCTGTTCCAAAACTTGCTAATTTGCTTGGTGAAGAAAATTTTCCTAATTCTGAATATGCCCAACTTCACACTCCACTGCATCATTGTTTGATTACCACAAGACATTTGAGGGCTCACAAGTCAGATAAAGTTGTTTAGAAACCAAGTATAGTTAGATAAATGACACTGACTGTAAAATCAAAAGTACTGCTATCTCAGGATTTAAGCCAACATATATTAATATGTAATAAACAGGGTTTACCAGTTTACCACAGTTTTTAAACAACTGTGTCATGTTCTTCTCTTCATAATGACAAGGAGAAGTAACTGTGATGTTGCAAGCCTATTCAATCTGCTACAACAAAAGTATGATGTTCCCAACTCATTCCAGGCAGATACCATCTGATACACGCAGGGCGCTGGCCAGAAGCAGAGGGCTGTTGGCCAATTCAGGCTCTGTACCTGAACGGTAACAGGACATCTACATGAGCCAACAGGTATTTGGTACCTTTGGTCAAAGGCATCACATATCAGGACATCAATCAATTGAAAGATTAAATATTTATCTGAATAATAATAAAGCATTATCTGTTCAAAAAAGACCTAAGACCAAAAAAAACCCCATAACCACAGAACACACAACCCACAACTTTTCCCATTATTAAACACTGAATCACTTCCTAGTTACCAAGAACCACTGTGCTCTCCTTAATCCTGGAGCCTTATCAGCTCCCAAGTGCCAAATCACCAGCTTCCTTTAGATAGGTATCTTTTTCCCCAAGTGTGTATTTTCAATATGAATAGGAAGCACACTAACCAAAGCTGGAGAATAAACTCAAAACCCATTGAATGTAATGAACAGAAAGCTACAAGAAGGACAGCTGCTTTACTACAAGAGTATTCTGGAGAGGTCTAAAATATGCCAGGGACTTTTGGTTTCTTGTCATATCAGTAGTGCTCCCCGAATGATGTGGTCCCACAGAAATTTCCTCCACTTATTAAACTTTCTGGCAATTACTTCAAAGAAAAATTGTGCTGCTAAAGTCAAACAAATCTGAAAGCAAGAAGAATAAAAAACCTCCATCGTGGCTGCAAATATAGAACCCTACACCTATGTGCAGTCCTATTAAAAGCTGCTAATTTAATACACACAAAGTACAGTATCACAAGTATTTTCACAAATTAGGAGTTTCCTAATAGTTACAGATCTGAATTTTCTCAGTGATACCTCAAATTGTCTAAACTTTTAGAGTAAACCAGAAAGTATTGACCCCTCCCCACCCAAATTGTTCCCCATAATTATAAGTAAATATTTGTAATTTTTTCACTGGCTTGCAACATTCTATGAAACAGCCATCAAATGCTGCATACCTCGACAAGCAGCCTGTCTTGTTCTACTATTGTGGTTTTAAAATTGTTTTATTAAATACATGGAAAAAGTTAAGTTTTTTAACTAAGCAGTCAAACTCATGCATGGCTGAATTCTTAGCAACCTTTTCAGGCACGCTGCAAAATAAATTACATTTACAGAATCATGCTTTGAAGATAGAAAGGTTTATGATCATTAAAGCAATAAGGTCTTTCTGTAAAAATATTCCCACAAGACATGATCTCTTTTCAAACTAATTATTAATAGAATAATGAACAAGACGATTTTTAGAGTGGCTTATGCTCTACCCAAAGTCAAACTCACCAAAGAGTTGCCATCAAGTGAAAATTGTGATATTTTTTTTAGGCATCTGAGAATGTCATAGATGAAAGTGGCAATGGGCAGAACAGATACTGAAATTGCAACCAGGTTTATGCTATTATTAATAGAATGATTGTTCTAATAAACAACTGCACCGATTCACAAATGGAGAGAATCAAGGCCTAAAATTGAGTTAGGCATAGGAAAAGGTGGAAAGCTTAATCAAACAGCAGTGGTCTGTCTAGGCAACTCTATGTGAAAGAGGAAACCATCAGAGTTCAATAATTTTATCTCCTTAAAGTCTTTTGATAATTAACACAATCCACTGAACCCAAAAATAAGAAGCCAGGGACATGATAAAAGCTCGAACTATACCATAACTATGAACTTAATGTACTCAGTAGGCCAGGATTAGACAATTTCTTTTAAACAAGTCTCCGAAGTGCTTTAATAAATCTTTACTGACACACAGATATATACATATGGCTAGAAGCATGTGCAAAACCTAGAAATTATCTGATTCTACAACAACCTCTGAAACCCAATAAGGACAGCCTGTGCTCACTAGGTTATTCAAAGATGCCTTTCTTTCCTACAGCAAACACGGACTAACATATTCTGAAAGAACGAAGTGAAGATAAGCAAGCTGTACTTCAGTGTGTGCTAGATGATCTTCAACTTGACCAAAGTACAATCTGCTTTATCTAAAGGTTCTTAATGTGTTAGTTAGAATATCAGCAGCACAGTCAAGAAGACACCTTCTTCCAGACAAATCACTAGCATTGAAACAACCACGGCAAAAAAAATACTTGCTTGTGCTTAACTTCAGGTACATGTTCACATTTGCCTCAACCAAAAGCTATTATAGTCCCAGAAGCAGTCCTTCCCCATCTGTGTAAGAATATTGAAAAAATCCCCAAAAGCACAAAAATTATGAAAAGCATTTAGACTGACACAAATGTAGAAATAGAATATAACTGCACATAAATCCAATATCTGGGATAAAAACCTTAAATTAAAAAAAAAAAACAAACCAAAAAAAAACCCACAAAAGAGCTGAGCGAAACAGCAGAGATCAGACGTCTGCATACTCAGGCCAATCCCCGGGGAACACCTCACGTTGAACAAGAGGATCCATAGTCACAGAACTGTAGGCAAACAACACAAGAACAACACTACAGTACAAAATCCCTCATGTATACAAGTCACAGCTCAGGCTCCCAACTTTGATTCATAAAATGTGTCATTTCACAGAGCGTAACTGTATTACATAACTTTCTAGGGAAACAGCCATGGTTACTCATCACAGTTTGGTGTTATGAACCGCTGGCTTTCCATAACACTGCATACACCAGATTAAAATCTCTCCGGGGGTGGAGAGAGAGGATAGCAGGAAATCAATGAACAAGATGTCAAACCATAACTACTTTCATACTTTAAAGTGCAAATAAAACAGCATTTGACGTAGTAGTGAAATACTTCACTGTTGATTTCAGCTTCTTACAGCTGCTCCTTCTCTACAACTATTTTTTAAAGTCTTTCTCAGGCTAAGAAAGGAAAGAAGTCTTGTAATTATAAATTACTTGAAAAGAAAAGGAGCTTTTGCTTCTTGCTATACAAAAATTTAAAAAGTAGCTTTACTTTGTGCACATGCATGTTTAATTTCACCTTTAAACCATATTCTGGAGGCACAAGCCTTGGTTAGTACTACTGGCACCTGTCAGAATCACCAAAATTAGAGCAGACCAAAACACTGCAACTGCATTTGCCAGCTACAAAGGCTGAAGCATTTTATGATTTCACACCAATTGTACCACTACTACTCTTTCAGAAAATATAAAAGTATACTTTGCATTGTCTACCTTAACATTTCAGAAATTAAATCTTTTAGCTTGTTTGAAAGGTTATGTGAACTGAAAGGAAGAGTACACAATTAGTTTTACATTACATTGCAATCAAAGAACAAAGAGCTGGAATCCCTTTCTGTACACCTAGTTTTCTTCTTCTTCTTGCAGAGAACTTAAAAACACACTGATTTTATTTTCACCTTGAATAACGAAAAACCTCTTCAACTCCTTGTAAAATTTTACCTCTCATAAGACAACACACATGTACAGGTTTGAATTGAGGACTGGTTTTTGCTTCACTTTTCATGAATTTCTATGAGCAACATCACTTAATGTCAGTGAGAAAGTTCTAAAAACAAAACCAACAACTGAGCCAAGAACTCTGTGACTGGTAAGTTACTACCTTAATACTATAGTATTGTAGTATTAAGTATGTGTAATCAATAAGTATATGTAATCATAAGTAAATGTAATCAATACTACTAATATTGATTGAGAATAATTACCTAACCAAATTCAGAGTGCACCAGCCACCAGCTTGAATTAGTAAGATAAAAGCTGGTTGTTGACAAAGATGATAGAGAAGGTGGCTGTGACAAGTGTTACTACATTGTCTCTTGAAACACACTCACTGAATTGGTCAATACAAGCAAGCATGCAATGTATTACCTCGGCTGTATTTAGAGTCTGTGATGCAAGGAAAAGACTTTGGCAAAACACCACCTTTCAGAAAGGCTAATATTCCTTCTGCTAAAAAAGGGATTGAGATCACTTATCTTGAAGAGTTCCTCTCAACTCCAGATTCTGAAAAGGACAGTTTCCTCAGCAGTGTTTTTAGTCTTAATTCAAAGCTTGGGACACTCTCTCTCTCCCCCTAACATATGTTGATGTGCTTGTATCAAACCTAAACTTGCCAAGAGAGGGAACTGATGAAGGAACTGATGAAATTACAGCCAATATGGCAGATTAACATATGCTCATAACATGCACAACCTTCACTGCTTCTGAGATTTCTGTTTTATTTGTAAAACTGCATTACTTGTCTAATGTTCTGTAATCTTCATATTGAAGAGACATTTGCAGAAGTTTAACAGATGGAACATAGTCAGAAGGATACATGAGACTAGACCACTCCTAATGATTTTCATTTCCAACAGAGGCCATTAGGATAATGTGCTGGTTCAGGATTAGGGACCTAGAGCCTGCAGAGATCCACGACATCCCTTATGCAGTGATATGCCCGCCTGTTAAATCAATGGTGACAGTTCTTGGACAGAAGAACTGCATTTCTTAAAAGGAGAAGTCTTGTTATTGGATGGAGACACATGCTGAGATGGGATAATAAGACAATGTGAGACAAGAAGGCCATCAAACCACGGAAGTGAGACAGACAAAGCCAGAGCAACTCTAACACGGGTGAAGAGGCAGATACAACTCTTTTCCAATGTATTTTTCAACTTTTTTCTAGAAACTGATTAAAAAATACCTTGCATCTTCCTGAGGAGTACTAGATGGATAATCTGTATTCCAAATGTATGCCCAGAGCCCATATTTTGCTTGGATATCTCTAATTTGCAAGCCAAGAGCACATGAGACTCACCAGGTGAAAAACAGCACAGCAGTGCACCAAGAACCTGCAAGGTTTTCAAGTCTCTCTTGATTCCTCCTGACCCAGTAGATGGGTACCCTTTGCTACTCATGTGTAATGTTTGGAAATCCAAACCAAAATCTAGCAGACAGGCATGACCAGACTTCAGCATCACAGTGTTTTCAGCACAACTCCAGCAACTTAATTATGTACCAAATTATCAGTGTTTCCTGCAGGGAGAAGGCTCTTCAAGATTGTGAATGCAAGTTTGACAACAGGAAGAAAAATGAGGACCAAAGAAAAAAGCTTTATAAAGCAAGCTATTAGAAAATGTTTTCTATACTATCTGATTTCGTAGCATTTTATGAATGGAGGGATATGAAAAGAAGAGAAGGAACACAAAGTCCTATACTGGACACGTGACCAAGTTTCATACTACAATGCTAATAATAGAAATTAGAACCACTCAGTGAGGTTCAGTGCACATCTATTGAAGGCAATGGTATCTTAGGGTATGGGGAGATTAGAATAAATTATCTCAAGGTATGTCAGGATGAAACTTGCAGCACATCTGTTACTCTACTCCAACTGCTCAGGTGCCTGCTCTCTCCCCTTAGTAAACACCTCAACAGAAGAATAATTTATCTCCCATTAATTCCCACTTGTCATGGGGAAAGACCCCACACACCTTCTGACTTTTAGGCTTCGATAACAAGAAAACACTACAGCTCATGAAAAGCATCCAACTCCAAGGCAAAACTGCAGGCAGAGCATTTCCAGTTGATACTGACACTTCCCTAGCCTGGATTAAGTTGCCTAAACTCTGCCTCTCCCACAGGTTTAAGAGACAACCCCAATTCAGAGTCACTTGATTGATTCCTATCCGAGTCATCCCATGCTCCAGCCCAAGGTATGCAATGCTTCCATCAGCGGCTAAAATGCCAGAGCTATGGGTTCTCACCACCAGACAGACACCTGCAAGTGGGATGCTCATCAATGTTGTGGCAAACCCCTGTTGCTGGCTAACATCATGCACTCAACACTGCAGAACAAAATGAACACTGCACTGCTACACACAGGTAGCCGGAAGAGAAACCAATGCTACAAACTAACAGCAACTAATACAAGGAGGAAGCAAAATAAATAATTTTTGCTTAGTATATTCAAAGCTGTAGTTTTGGAAAAATAACTGAAAAATGTTGCTCCCTCACTTTCCTGCGCAAACTTTTCAGTAGATGAGCATAGTGTTGCCTCTGCTAGAAATCAGTTCTCAAGTTCACAGTTATGAAGCTTTGAATGTTTCTCACTCAAAAAAACAAAACAAAAAACCAACTAAAACCAAACCCACCCCACAAGGTTTCTATAAAACTTACAGTGATCATTTACCACATTTAAAATAATGAGACTGGTAACTGTGGTCCTTGTCACCAATAAACTACATTTTACTTTTAATTGGTCGATTTTAATGAAAAAATACCCCTATGCCCAGATGTCAGCATGGCAAATACTATCTGTGAACGAAGTGACAAAGCAGAAGAACTGCTCACTGTACTGGCATTTAGTCCACCCTGGAGAATTTAACATTAATGACAAGACTTTTGGTGTTGTGCCTATGTAAGGCTAGTCTTTCAGTGTCTATATAAAGCTATCAATTACCCATCAGTACAAAAAGTAGGTCACAGCTTAGAAAAGTATGGCCAACTGTCTCCGCTATAATACTGACTATTAAAAGTCCACTCAAGATCTTTAGAAATCAGCTGATATTTTAGACTCCTGGATTGGATAAAAACAGGATTTAAGGATTTATTAGGTGGTAAGTCATGAATATAAGCAAGAAGATGATGATACTACCACTAGCTTTTTTGTTACTGCTTTTTTGTTAATTCTGTCGACTGCTTTAAGCATATTACATCAATAATAAGAAATGATTAATTGAGAAGCAGTTATGGAGCTTTGCAATTTAATAGCATATCACTTAACTATAGTTTTATCAGTCTTAATTTGCACTGAAAGTATTTTGGAAATATGGGGGTAAAGAGTTAAGTATTTTACAGTACAACATGTCCCTGTGTTATTACTCAAATTTATGTCCTGAAATATCAAACTGTCCCCATCTTAGAATATGAAAAAAGTTGAAAATGGAAACATTAGAAATGCTTATTTAAGTCAGAGAGCGAGATGACAAGTGTTAAGAGTTCTTCCAGGAATCCACTGCCAGCAATATTAGAGTGTTTAATGAAATAAAATTAATCTTATCATCACAAGTTGGTTCTTCAAATGAGCTGTTCTGTTAAGTGTACTTAGAATTATGAGGAATGTTACATTTTCTCTTATGAACTAGAAAACAAAAATGTGTTAGGTATTTGTCACCAGCCTATCAAGACATTTTTGCCACAGGACAATGCCAGAGAACGTCACCCTCATAAAAATTTAGCATTTGTATTGCATTAGCAAGCAAGCCCTTCTAGATACAGTAACTGAGCAGACCCTTTTCCCCCACAGTTCTGTTTGTTAACTATTTCCCCTATGACCAAACCCACTCAGGTAATAGGGACAATTTGCTTCTTGTACTAATTTCAGAAAAACTTTTTTCAAAAAAGTGAAAGTGCAACCGCCCTCCAAAGCTAAGTAGGTATTCTACACATCTACATTCACTTTCTATAAATAATCTTTCAATGCAACACTGTCCAAACTTAATACTTCAGTAATATATGTATTTCTACTATAAAGAAAGTTTGGGATTAACAGAGTAGCAGTACCAATATTTAATAGCATTTAATCACTAACTTGTTCTGCTTTCTGTTACATAGGTATGAGAGCAGTAGCAATTTATGTGACAGGCTGCAGAGAGCCACAAGGAAAGCAACCATCCTAGCAGGGAGAACAAAAAAATCCCAACTGGATCTTTGAAAGAGAGTAAAGCAAGGAGCAACAGAAGGAGAAACTGACTAATTACTTTGGATAAGTTCAGTCAGGAGAGGAAACGAGAAATGCTGCAAGATGAATGAGAATTTTATATTAAAAGAATTATCCTATTCTACTGCTGTTGCATTTGTTCCGTAGCACCAATGAGGCAAATAGTTGTCACACTTCACATATATGGATATTATGTATATCTTAGATATATTACAGAGATATCACATATTGGAGATTTTTGTACCTCCACAGGGCAAGTCAGCACCCAGAATGCTAAAAAGTAACCGCTGTGGAGCCCCGGCAGCCCGTGTGGTGAGGCAGCTGCTGCTAACTAGTCTGTGGTACTGCATCTCTGGGCTTTGGGGTTCTGGTCCCTCGGCAGAGCCCGTCCATCCCTCCGAGCAGTGGCGCGGGCAGGGCCCCTCCGCGCCCGCAGCGCTCCTCTCCTGAACACGCCCGAGGCACTCGGGGCTCGAGAAAACTCTCAGGTGAGGTGCTCTCCCAGCGATAACGGGTGGGGAAAAACCCGGAATTAGAGAAGGAGCCAAACTCGCCCTATAGTAACAGGCAGCAAAGGCAAGCGCAGGGGAGCGCAGGGGACGGGACGGGCCCTTCCCCGCGCCCGCCCCCGGTGCCCGACACTAAACAGAAAACGGAGGCACAGCGCGGAGCGGAGCAGCGCCGCCCCTGAGGGCACAGCACGGCACGGCTGGGCGGGCGAAGGGCTGACACCCAGCCCGGCACGGCCGCGCACCGTCCCGCTCGCTTTCCCCCGCGCCAGCCGCTGCCAGCAGCGCTCGCCCCCGCTCTCAGCCAGGCACCGGCGCGGGGCCAGCCGTCCGTCCGGGCACTCCGCCGCCCCGCCGAGGTGCAGGAGGAGGAGGAGGAGGGAGGCGCGGGGGCGGCCCCGGCGGCTCCACCGCCCCCGGCTCCCGGAGGCGCCCCGGCGGCGCCAACTTTGCCCGCGCTCCGCGCCGCTCCCGCCGCCTCGCGCGGTACCTGCCGAGCCGCCCCGCGC
>VZTJ01002382.1:664613-740330 GCA_013397795.1 Orthonyx spaldingii | reverse complement strand
GGCGGGGCGGTGAGGAGTGCCCGCCACCCGTTGCTCGCCCCCTAGCGGGGGGAGCGACCGGCGAGGCCCGGGCTGCGTCCGCCCGCCCGCCCCGCCGCTGCTCCCAGCGCCGGCTCCGCTCGGAGCCCTTGGGCGCTTTCCGCCGTTTCGCAGCGGGAACGGGAGCTGTGTCACCCCGGATGGCGGGGCCGAGGCCGCTCCCTTGCCTCCCTTCCCGCCCCGCAGCAGCCCTGGCGGGACTGCCCCGCCGTCACCTGTTCCCGCACGGCCGCGGCGGCCGCGGGCCCGCCCAGGTCCCTCCTTGCCCGCAGCTGCTCCCGGGCCGTGCCCGCCACCAGCGGGGCACGAGGAGCTGCAGTGCCTGGCTCCAGAGGCTGGCACGAGCTTGGCACGCCGCCGGCTGGCGGACACTGCCAGGGGACGAGGAATCCCGCGGATGTCCCTCGTGTCATCGCCCGCGGCAGTGACGGGGCCGGCACAGGAGGTGCGAAGTGTCACCGCAGCCCGCAGCTGGTGGCACGGCCCGCCCGATCGCCGGCCCCCGCGGGAGGAGGGCAGCTCTGGCCGCCGGCGCCGCCGGGGCTGAGCTCCCCAGAGCGTGGGGTTGCGTGTCCTCCCTCCTGCTTCCCTCTGGCGTCCCTGCTCCCTCAGGTCCTGCAAGCGGAGTAACTGTGTCAGAGCAACTCTACACCCATGCTAAGTAGCTGAGCCTTTCAGTAGCGCTAATTAAACTGAAGCAGAATACCTCAATGGCCAAGCAGTCCGGTGGCATGTTTTGTCCAGTTTTAAAGAAATTTCCAGATGCTTGGTCCTGCCCTTGTGGCACTGTTGTGCTAATGCGACTGTACATGAGATCAGTGAAACAGTCCCGGTTAAAGTATTCAGAAAAACTCTCCAAAACTGTGTGAAACTTGAATGGTGTTCTCCTGATCTGTTTTGGCCCCTGCGTTCAGCCATCTCTGTTAACACAAATGCAGGGGTGAGAGCAGGGAGAGAGTGAACCGATGCTCCAGAACCTCCCTGCAAGAGACACAGATCCAGAAAAAAAACCCCAGAGACAAGCCTGAGAAAAGCATATCTGACGATTTCTTGACATGGCTGTATTGTTTCAAATTCCAAATTGCTTTCCAAGTTTAATTTAGGGACCTCTCTGCTGCATTACAGAGCATAAATATGCCTGCTGTGGAGATGGCACATTCCAAAATGCAACTTAGCTCTTGCCATCTGCTTATCTGTACTGCTCTTCTAGCGAGCCATTTCTTGGTATGGCACCTTCTTGGCTAGTTTGGGGAAAGTAACTTGAAGACAGCAACTCCAGTGAAGGCAGGAGAATGGGAGCCAATTTGTACATGTCTACACAGTACTGCCTATCTAAATTTGAGTACTGAGACGAGTGCAACTATCTCACAGGTTTTCCCACCAGGTACAATGCCCAAGGCTGCTCAGCACAGCTGATTCATAGGATTCTGCAGTTTTCCTACAGGCTTCTCTGAATGGTTCTGTCTTATCTTCGTGTTCACTAATATCTACCCTGAAAAGTGATCTATCCCAAATGTTTGAGGAAGCCATCTAATAATCTAATCTCCCATCACTTATTACAGGCAATTAAACTTAATCTTCCATACATTTAAATCTTAATGGAATATTGACAGGCTTCATTCTATTTAACTGTTTCTGAAACTGAAAGTGAGAATTCGTTCGCTTGTTAATTCTATAAAGTTACTCCAGAATGTGAGCTTATTTAACTCTGGAATGATAAGAGTGTTAAAAAGCACTGGCATTGCCATCTCGAATCAGCCCATTAGGTCAGTGTGTTTCCACCAGAACCTCTCCTACTTAATAAGTGAGGATATGACCCATCTAATACTTTGTGTCCCATGGAAGGAAGTTAAATTTTCTTTGAACTGATACTCTGCATTTTCCAAAGTACTTTGTGAGCAATAGTCATCATTTTTGCCTTTAGAGGGAATGCAGGAAAACAGTGCTACACAACAGATACACGAAGTGAACACATCGCCAAGGGCCAAGCTGCTGCTCCACATATTGAAGGTTACTGCATCTTGCCCTTCATGTAGTCCCATAATTCTGTAAGAACATTAATTCAGAGGCATGATAGTGCATCCATTCCAATTAATCATAGTCAGGGCCTGATGACTTTAGAGATGACATACGAGTGTATCAGGCTTTTGATTTAGTGGTACAGTTCCTGGACTCAGGACCAAATCTGTGCAGCAGACAACTCTTTCATTACAAACATCAGAAATTCTACTGCTGGACATTGAAGGAAATATGTAATCCCAGTCTTCCTCTATGTTAAAACTATTACCTATTGTATCAAGTGCTATCAGTCATGCCAGAGAAGAAGAGTATCTCCCACTTTTGATTGGGAGTTGCAGATTTAATGGGAACAGACCACAACTTTCTATTGCACACAATTATTTTCAGCTCTGAAATTCTGTTCTTGAAAAGACTTTCCCAAATTCCTTAACTTTTTGGAAAGGCAGAGAATCCAATAGTGATTAAGAGCAGTGAATAGAAAAAAAAATTAATATCTAGGATTGCCACACACAGGATGCCATAGGAGCACTGTCTCTCACTAAGAGATGATTTGTCCCTCCAAACATGATATCAGCTTATAGCAAACACTTTTGTATGTGAATCCTCTACTCATCACCTACTTGTTAAAGTTGTGCTAAATTAGATAAATATTAATTAATTTTGTGTAATTTATTTTCATATCACACAATCAAAAATGTGGACAAGATACTAATAGCCTCAAGTTAAAAAGAAATACCACCACTCCTCTCTGAAAAAAAAAACCCAACAAACAAAACCCATAAAAACAACAAGATAAAGGTTGTGTCTGTTATTTTCACCTTTAGTGGCTGAGGCATTATTATTCTCTGTAATTACACAAACCCACTATCTTTTTGCAGGATCATCGCTCATTCATTGCATGCTTCAATGGCTGCTTCACCCTTCACTGCACATGTTAACCCCTACAGACTGGATGTCTGCTGTCATCCTGTTGAGTATCCAGCTGAAGACATCTAGGACACAGTTTTTCAACTAAATTCCTGGGTGTGTTTATTCACATTTCTGAGCACTTCTTCAAATAAAATTTAAAAAAAAAATCACAACCTGATCCTCTGCTCAGTTTACTCAGAAAAGATAATGCTCAGTTACTGATCAGAGGGAAGAAGTCCATCTGGACTAACTTCCTTATCATTGCCCAGAAGTGCTGTTGCAGTAACAAACATCTCTGAGAGCAGTTTGAGCAGCCACCTAGCTAGAGATCAGGTACTGAATAACACCAAATGAGGAAAAAACCTGTAAGTAGTGTTACTTTTAATATAGGTAAGTTCTCCAGTTAGGTTAGCCTGTAGTGATTTGAGGAAAAGTGTGCAACTGTTAAAAGCTGTCAATGTACTGTCCCAGGAAGTGTCAAAGGCCAGGGTGGATGGATCTCTGAGCCACCTAGTCTAGTGGATGGTGTCTCTGCCCATGGCAGGGTGGTTAGAACCAGATCTTTAAGATCACTTCCAACCCACATCCTTCTATGATTCCATGAAATATGTACACACACACACATACACACACACAGATTTTCAGAAGTTAATCAGCCAAATTTAAGAGGAATTCCTTCATGTCAGCAAAAGACTCCTTGCTGTCAGAATTAGGGACAAGCTAAAGCTTCTCAAAAGATAGTTACAAATAGGGAGTTTGTGTGATTGTTTTTAGTTAGCAATTCTTTCTCTTAATTCTTCTTGAAAAGGCAAAATTATGATCAATTCAGCTGGAGGCAGAAACTCATGATGGGAAACTTCATCCCAAATAATTACATTCTGGCACAGTTGTAACAGAAGCAGGATCTCTGTAAGAAAAGTATTTGGCAATCTGAGCTGTGGTCACTCTGTCTTATAGCTCGATCTGCATATGTGAGCACAGAGAGAGAGAGAACTTCTCTCCACTGCCAGAGACACTTAAGTTCTAACTACCATCCTTATCTCAAGTTCACAAGATGTTCAAAAACATGAACCAACAGTGAACTTTCAGTAAAACCCTAAGTGACCTAAAGTATGTTCACTCTATCACAAAACACCAGTTGAAGTGAATACAGACTGGGAGTGTGAATACACACAGGCAGTGAACGTTCTCAGCAGTTAGACAGCAAATTGTCTGGCCAAAGTAATTTATGTGCTTGCACAGTCTTCATGGATATTCTCCTCCTCCCACACTTTGGCTGACATTTTTGAAAGTGCTTACATTTACTTACAAGCACATATGAAGAAAATCATGTGCTGATTCATTAAATATGTGTCATGAAATATTGGTTTAACAGAGTGGAAGGGTGCTGGAAAAAATTGACACTGGGGGTGTGCCTACAATGTTGCACTTAGACCTAAACAGTGAAAGTTGTACCAGGCTGTAAAAAAGTATTTCTAAGGGAAACAGTGAAAGTACAATCAACTCAGCCATTTAAACTTCCGTACATTAAAATACATAGCTGGAAAATTACCCCGTGTGAACATGTGTGAAAAAAGTAATCATTTTTATATCTACTTTGATTATCTGATCAGTAGTACAGTGAATATGTATTTACATGAATATTGACCCTTCAGTTACTGACAAGTGTTCATCTCAAATTATTGTTTTGGCTTAGTCTTCCTTTACTGCTCCTTATGGCCACTTGAAGGTTTCCTCTTATTAGTAATATATAATGATTGTAAATTATGAAAGAGGAAGACATATTGCTGTAACTCACATAACTTTTTTTCATTCACTTATAACAGTATTTCCCCACTCCAGGACATATCTTTTTTAATCTCAAAAAGTATGATTCATAGGAAAGAAGTGTCAAATAATTTTTGCTTTGTCTAAAATTTGCAAATGTTTTACATTTAGCAATTAACCATGAAAAGTATATTTAAATGAATCTTATTTAAATCAACCCAGCATATATATTTAATATAGCTGCACAAGAGAAGCAACATGGTACTATGCTAATTTTCTGTAAAACGTATTTTGTTCCTTTCAAAATTACCACTCCCTGAAGTAAAACAGGAGTCCATTTTAAGTTCTGCACCATTTGAATTTGAGATGGAGCATTGAAGAAAGCTGCTTTAATTGAAGCTTAAAAGATATGGAATTGAGCCTTTAGGGAGTGTTGGGCACTTTTCTTGTCGTTCTGGTTGATTGATTTGCATGATGTGGGTGGGGAATGCTGTTGATCAGGCTGTCCATTTTAATTTTGTACTGGTTGTGTCAGCTTTAAAGTGAGGGGTGAGCATACAAGCTTTAGTACAGACACTGTGCTGCAGGCCAAAATAAGTAAAATAGCACTATATACACTCTCGAAAAGTGTGATATTTAAGTCAACTCAGAATATCATATGCTGCAATACATTATTTTTAGTCTCATATTGAGTAAGTGCCTTCTCTTTTTTCTTTTCCTGATTCACATATATATAAACAAGATGGGAAAAAAAAGTCTTTAAACCTAATATGGCGCTGTCCTGGTTCCTTGAGAAATACTATTCTGAATTTAGCAGACAACCAGTAAGCCTTAATGATGAGACTTGAGATGTCCCCTAAAGGAAAAAACTCTAAACCTTATTTTGCTGTTCTGATTTACATTGCAGCATATGCCAAATTTGGCTGCCATCAGATCACTGTGTCTTACCACTGCCTGATATCGTATAAAATCACTCTACTTAAGAGAGGTTGGATCAGTCTCCTAAATCATTGTTATATACACATCTATTGCAATCAGACTTCTTTTTTAAAAAGGGAGAACAACTCTGCACTTGTTTCTTTTTTGTGAAGCATTTCTACCCAGAGTGTTTAAGTGGGTAACTGTTCCTGCTGCATTGCTTGTGATACTGCTGTGACCACTGTGAAAATCAAAAGCAACTTCCAACAGATAGCACACAGACCAATTAATGAAAGTACTGTTTCTGCATTACTTGGTGTCCTATATGAACAGGACAAAAAGCCTTCCCTTTTGCCTGTGTTATCATACAACAGTATTCATTAACACTCTCAAAAATGGGAAAGAAAACTTCACCACCAAAAAAACAGGTCTCTCTTTCCACCCACTCCCCACCCCATGACATGGAAACTGTGTCTCAGGAGATGAGTAATAGAGAAGCTTTTTTTTCTGAAGGTTACAATCAATGCAAAAAAATAAAATCATAACTATACTTCTATTAAGAGGTTCTTAATGAAATGTGCAAATGCCTCAGCATTTTTGTATTCAGCACAATTCAGTCCAGTAGCACATTGAGTTATAATGTACCTAAGGGGAGAAGACACTAAGAATTAGGTCTGGAGTCTGGGGAAGGCAAAAGTTTGACTAGACTAATTGATTTCCAGACTGATGTTTTAAAAATCTATACAGTGAAAATACTAATGAGTTCCCTTTTTGGAAGGAGAAGGAGAAGTTCTAAATTTAACTATGAACTTTCAGTAACTATGAGGTCTTTTGCTCCAGGTATTTAGGATATAAAGCAGCTGGAAAGGTTCTCTTCCTATGAGCCCTCCAAACATGTCTCAGATATGTCTGGTGCTATTTGTTGTGACAGGCACAAAAAGGCAGTGGGTATCAAAGAACTTAAAAGCTGAATGTTGTAGCATTGAACTTACAGATGCCTGGCTCTGCAGTAAAGTCCTACATTCAGCTCTTGGGCTGCTTCAACAGAGTATGTAGGGGAGGTTTTCCAGCTTGTGTTGTGTTACAGAACTGACAAAGCACTGAAGCAGGAGTGCTTGGTCAATGTCTTCAGCAGAGAGATGCTGGTGTCAGTGGTTGGAAGTGCTCCCTACACAGGTACCTGTTAAATCTCACATCACTGCCTCAGGTGCTCCAGAGAGGCACCTCTGTTCAGTTGGGATCTGTTTCCACAAGTGTGCTCTTGAGTGTAGGTAGGATTTATGTCCCTTATTTCTGGATTCTAATCAGGACCAAGTATTTTGCAAGCTGTTGCTGCAAATATGAGTGTCTGCAGGAGTGGAACTCAAGGGATATGGACTGTGCATTGCCAACCCCACGTGCAACCCTGAGGTCTGTAGTTTGTTGTCTGGTAAACACTAAGGGTTGTAATGCAGGAGTTTTAAATTTAGTCTAAATCCCACTCTAGATTTTCTAAATACCCATGTTGTACCTGACTTTTCATGCTGTTCATACTTATGAACTAATAACTCTCATGAGAAATGATCTGATACTCTGAAAGGGCTGTCATCATTCTGATTACACACATAGAGAAGAATTGAAAGAGATCAATTGAAAGATGTTAAAATAAATCACAGATTTATAATTCTGCCCTCCTGGCCAAGTCCTCAACTACAGCATCCCATTTTATATTGGAATATTACAAATTCCTTGTCACAAAGCTATCTTTTTGGAGGTTAATGAGCCCTGTTAAAATATTGGCCACTTTTGAGAAGAAACATAACCTGCTGATCTTCTTCCTCTTTATTGCAAAATCATTTCTTAAGTTCAACATAATTTCTCAAAAATTACACTTTGAGGCAACACAAAGCTATCCAGACAATGGTGTTTAGTTTTCCTCTCCCTGAATCACCCTGTGATGGAATTTGCAGTGAAGCTGGTGTCCTTGCAAGGCAAAAATAGGAAAACAGGCTCTTAGGTGCTACTTTAGATACTCAGATTGACTCATTCCTCTCCAGAGTAAATAGGAACAATATGTATTATCTAGGTCCCAGCACTTCAGCCAAGTGCTCTCATTTCTAATTATTCCAAGCAGAGTGAGACGTGTTTTCCCCAGAGGGACCAGGTGCCTAAGCAACATTTAGAACTGCTTTAGTTAGATTAAGAAGTCTAATCATTATCTCCTACTTTCCTAGCAAAAAATGAACGACAGCATTTCTAGAATAAACGTGGTAAGAGTGGCATCTAATGGCTCTGAAATCCTCAGGATGGTGGAGGAGGACACATTGATTTTTGAAGGGTCGCATATAGGTGTTTTGCCATTTTATTAGGAAATGTAGGAACAAACCAAGGATTTTGGATGCCACCAGGCATCTAGTTCCACTGGGATCTGCACCTTTTGATGCTCAGATGCATATGGATCCTTTGTGGAGCAAGTCTGCTGATGTGAACAGTTTGTGCACTCTTGGTTAACTACCATCCTTATAAATAAACAAATATATAGCACAGTCATATGTACTTCCTTTCCTGCCTTCCACCCCATATGGAATTTTTATAATTCTTGAATTACGGTATGACATAATCACCAACATTTCCTCTGGCAACACTCTATCTCTGTAAAGCCTGATAGCTCACAAAAACTGTTTCCAAAGCAGAGCTGATCTCATTGCTGATGCTTGTCCATAAAGATGTTTTGGCATGATAAGATCCTGTATAAACTGATGTGTTTGTTATTGAAGCAAACGTTAAGTTTTCATATCTATTCAAAGGGGAAAAGAAAAAAGATAGTGACTTCTTTACTGGATGGAAATGGCAAAGCAAAAGAATTTTGGAAATTTTCTACTTGCTGAAAGACTATTATATGTACAGAAACAAATTAAGCTGGCAAGAATAGCGTATTTGGCCTTTATGCAAATGATTCCTGATGTTTCTCCTCCAAACCTTTCTTTATAAGTCAGTAGCTCCAAGTAGCACACACCAAACACTGCTGTAATCTGGTATGCTGCTATCTGGACATTTCAGATTAGACTATGTCAAAAAACAGACCACAAAATAAAGGGAAGGTGGGGGTGGACAGGGGAAGGGGAGGAGGCAATGGTTGCTTACAGTGGGCTAGAAGCTGCTGGTCTGGTCAGAGAATTATTTGGAGCAAAATAGCTACAATTATAAGTAGGGAATGTAAATGGGAATTTGAATGAAATATATACAGTTATATGACCCACTAATGACTCCAAAAAAGGGCATAAGATGAATGAGTCACCAAGTTTTAAATATAGTTCCCTGCTGCAATAGTTTTATCATCAAACAAGGCTCCACTTGAATTAAAGGGGAGTGAGGGCTATATGATGGGGTCCTACAGCTATGCCTCAGTGACAACAAAGGCTAAGGCTACACAAGTAGTTTCTATTATAAGCAGTATAAGAGAGAAGCATTTGCAAAGGGATGACTCACTGATCAGAGGGCTTTCAGTTTGACTCTGATACAGTGGTTCAGATAAATGTGCTCATTATTTTCTGTAGTCTGTGACCTTTCCTGATTCATAAATAGTAACATTTATTTTTCTGCACAATATTTATTTTAACACTGTTACTATTGATTTCACTGTATTTCATCATTTGTTCCGATTGTAAAGTTAGGCTCACTTGCTAATATAAGATCAGCAGCTTTCTAAAGGCAAAGAAAATAGCAAAGTCGTGCTAGGATTTTAACAGCTGGGAACAGAAATAGCCTTTGACACAATGCTTTTAAATTAATTTTTTTACTGCATGACACAATTTGTTTTTAAAGAACTGTGATGTATCTTACAGACACATGTCTGGCAAAGCATAGTCATTAGAGAGGTAAAACAAACAAAATGACCTCTGCTTTGCTGGCCACCAAAACAGCACAGGCAAGGAAGTGAAGAATTTTACAAGGTCCTTTGGAAACATAAACCCAGAGACTATATTGCAAATGTTCTTTCTATCATTTGCAGTGCTGTCTCTGAAGGTCATTTCTAATTTCAGTTACAATTTGCATGAAGTGAAAAAGTAATTCAGATAGACTGCTAAAAGGTTTGTGGGTTTAAGGGACCATATATTGCTATAAGAAGCTTCTGAGTGCTTATATGCAAATGCATGTCTCACAACTTCAAGAGATTTTCTTTTCATATTTGAAAAAGTGAAAGGAAACTTCAAAATAGTGGTAAAAAAAGGTAACCTATTTTTTTCCTGTTTCCCCTCTCCTACATCACATATGCATACTTCTAAAGAGATAAGAACAAACTTCATTGCCGCTCTGCTGCAAAAGTCTGTAGAGACAAACTTAAACAACGATTTATTTCTCAGAATAAATAAAACAAATAGCAGCTTTCTTTCCCCGGAAATTTTGGCATCATTTACTGATATAAAACCACAAAAAACCTCTGGTATTTAAAAGCTATTAGGAACCCAATCCAGCCAGCCTTTCTCCTGTCTGCAACTCAAATGAATTGGCTTACTCTTAGGAGTGAACACAGGATGAGAGCACAGGGTTTGCCCCTTGGCATGGGTGACTGCTGTGTGCCATTGCCCAAGCTCATCCTGTCAAAGCAATAGAGCTCAGAGTTTAAGCTGTCCTTCAATCCCTGGTTTAGCACAAGCTGTTTATAAGCTCTCTGGTAGCTTGTTAATGCAACAGTTTACATTGATTATAATGACACCAAAGAAGTAATTAAGGGGGAATATTTTAACTGTACCTGAATTTAACTTGTCCTCCGTTGCTATTCAGATCATCTGGTGTGTATATAACCTCACCTTGAAAACATATATGTAAAGGTAGAAGGTAATAGACAGAAAAGTAGATAAAAGTAGTATGGAAATGTAACAATATTGTATGTGAGAGTGTGCAGGTCTGGCTGATTTCTTCCTGTCAATACCAAGAAAACTGTTACATGCACAGAGTTTCTTTGAAGTTAGCTTGTTCAATAAATTCAACTCTGGCAGCTGTGCTGACAGCCAGCATTAGAGTTATAGACCATAAATCCATAAAAATCTTTTCTCCCATCTATTGTGAAAATCTGGAAGTGCAACTCAAAAGAAATGGAAGAGATATAGCAAGCCTGAAGCAAATGCGGAAGAGCTGTGATCTCCCCATGCTTATTTATGTGATGAGTCCTAACAACAACATCAGCATTTCCTGCAAGTCATGTTTGTCTGGGAGTCTTTGGAGATTTGTGGCAGAGAGGGTGATGCATCCTTTCATCTGTAACCTGTGCATGTCTTTTAGGGGTTTCATAGGTCTATCCAGGGATCCCTTCCAGTTGAATATCTTAGTGTCTCTTCCACGTGCTGAGGTAATTGCCACAATGGAAGATGTGTGTGTTACATGCTTAGAATATACTCATGACAATTCTAGCATTTTTAAAGGCAGGCAGTTTCAAATAACCCACTTTCATAATGTTCATAACTTAGTGCAAAATTAAATAAAATTTGTGGTCCATGCTAGAATAGGAGTATTTAGTATGTCAGCTATTTTGTGGGATACTAACTGTAGAATGCTACTGCCATTAATTTTGCAGTAACAAACTTCATGCAAAAGTTTGGTTGATACCTTCAGTACCAAGTGCCTAAATATTAATGGAACTAGCACAGATTTTCACATCAAAAGCATGCAAATGTTCAGAACTAGTTATTTACTTTTTATAGTTAAGACCTACAAGAAGAGTCTTAAGTAAAATATTATAGCGCTAATTTTTTGATGGACTTATAATAAGGAGCTTGGTAAAATTTGTGAAAGAATTATTTGAAGAAATTGACAGTGGTAATTATATAACACTAGAGAAAAACTTACACCATTTTTGTGTGAAGGTAGATACTTTTGAAATATCTTCTGTGTATAGAGACCTTGTTTCAATACAATATTTTACTGCTGAAAATAATATTCTACCAAGGGTATAAAACATAAAGATTGATTTTCATTAAAATTTGCAGTCAGGCAGGCCTTGGTACATACCAAAAATCAATAACCGTTTTAGTCTCTTTTAAATATTGTTATTTATTTTTATTCTAATAAAGGATGGGAATAAGAAGCTCCCCGGTGACAAAACTAATATCTTTGTGTTGAAATGGATATTAAAAAAACACATTATGTATTTAGGGATTCTAAACTGCACATGCACGTGTGTTTTATTCTGTGCCCATAAAAAGTCCCATGGAAACTGAAGAGGACTGTTCATATGCATGAAGTTAAAACATATCCTTAAGCACTTGTAAGCTTAAGGACTAGTTCAAAAAGTGCATTAAGGATCCATCATCTTATTGCCTTTATAGTTCCAGTGAAAAGAGCATTTGGTATATTAAGTCTTTCTTTTGTATCAGACAAAACTGCTCTGTAACTCTACACATCACCAGAAAGAAATGAAATGCAGGAAATAAAAATCACTGTCTGTCCAATTGTATAAGAAGTTTTCTATGGGACATGTTTTTTCAATGTCTTAAAGCCACTCCTCCAGATTGTATTTCAGGGGCAATATGAGAGTTTAGACTTAGAAAGTGACACCAGGGATCTAAGCACTGGAAAGCATTGCCTGTCAGTCACTTCTGAAGACAACTTGAAAAGGATTAATGCAACAAAATAAATTGAGCATGAACTCAAATGACTTGGTAAAGCTGAGTCATAGCAAAAATTTCTATGATGCTGACTGCCTGAGAAACCAGGCCTTTCTGTTTCATAATGGCACAAACTACTTTTTAAAAGTCAACAGTGCTGTTTTCTGGTAATGCAAAATATCTTCATTTAGACAGAAGACTGAGATTTGTGATTTAGTCCATTTTAAAATGCAGGCGAAGGACCATGCCTGCCCACACACTGTATTTTTAATTTATTTTATCATTTGCAGAAATGCAGCCTTCCAGAGGACATAGCTTGAAAGTAAAAAGGCAATTGGCCCCATAGACGAGCAGGGTTCCAGATGTAATTCTAGGGGTTTTTTGCTGAAGGGAAATGACCTTATAATTAATATAAGATGGTATGATCAACCAAATAAAACTTTCCATTCTGAAATTGCAACATGGAGGTTTTTGAGCATGCATAAGAGAGGAAAGCACTTTTAGTACGGTCATACATTTAGCTGAGAATGAGCAAATGGATTATATTTAAAGAATGCTTTTTCTGGTGACTGGGAGTGTGGTTCAGAAACAAATCCCTTAAACCACTATTATTAGCCATCTCAGAGGAGAGAGATATTTTATCTGACTCTGCCCCAGTTTGAAGACCTCTCAGTAATATGAAGGAATTGAAGTAAAACTATATGAAACTCATTTGTCCTAATTTCTAGGGCCTACTAAAAAAATCCACATTGCAAGTCTAATCTAAGGAATGATGCTTCAGAGGGCTAGTCCCCTGCTCCCAAATGCAAAGCTTTCTTCCCACCAGCTCCTCTCCGTTGCCCAAGAGAGGTTGTGATTTAATTTTATATTTCCAATATGAATGAAACCCTATCATCTTAATAGAAGTTGGGAACATTTAAAATTCAAGATACAGTTTCTACATAATGGCAGAATTTTATTGAGACAGTCTACAAGCACTACTTTCTTTTCTTGTTGCATTAATTCATTTGGTGACAAACTAGGAGTGGTCTCCTAGTTCAATTTACATTCAGTCAAGTGGCTAAAGAAAAAGCTGTCTTTTTTTTGGATGTGATAACCTTCCAGAAAATACTCTTTTTCAGAAAACAGCCTCCTATGTTTATAGTACTCTATAAAACTGATGGAAATTACAAGAAATATGTGTCAATTAGAAAAAAACCCTACAATTAGGAAAGCTGTGTGAAATAGTAGTATAGCATTTCCTATGATGGCATCACAAACTCATGAAGATTTAAGAAAAGAACCTAAAAGGAAACAAATCCCTTGGTGTCCTGAGTGTTTTTGAAAGCGTTTGAGCCAGGAAAGCCACTAGTCTTTTAACAGCCAAAAATGCTGTGGATTTCTGCCAACCTTGCCTTTCTAGGTTTATGTCAGTCCATATTTTGCCTGTCTTTCTGTTGGCTACTTGCCTTTTCAGTACCTTAACTAAAGGGTAAGGAATAAAGCTATACTTGGCCAGTAGGCCATACTGATGAGTCAATACACTGCTCCCTTGGAGGCCAACGACACCTTTCTTATGACGTAATGGTGGAATTTTATTTAGATTGACAACTACTACTTATAGTAAGTGTCCATGCTAAAAACCAGTGGTCTGGATACTTGCAGTACAGAGGAAACAGCAGAGCTCAGGCATTATGTTGAGTGACATGCAGTCAAGTGGATACACTGTCCAAGGTAGCCACGAAGTTTACAGGTTCCTATTGGATTTTGAAGGGTAAAACTCAAGAAACTAGACTTTGTAGAGAGATGTAAAATTTCGTTAGATGAACTGATAGAGCATGCATGCTGTGCTTGGTCATAGAGTCTCTATAGTGTATACCAGCAATGTCTGTTGCATCTTTCTAAACAGAAAATACATTGCTTCCATTTCTGCCTGCATTGTGGGGATTTTAACAGGTCATTTACAGTGATGATTGACAAGGACAGCATAAAGCTCCTGCTCAGCCCTGCTCACTTTCTAGCACTACAAGTAAAGAACAGCACAATCTCACTTTGGATGCAAAAGGAAATATCTGTTGAATAAAGTCAACACTTGAACTGAAGAGAGGGTGTGAACAACAGTCAACAGATATCTGTGAGCAATTTTGTGCATGAATATGCTGATTGTGAGAGGGGAGTGCTGCTTTGCAGGTGGGTAACTCATGGATGAGTCAGGAGCAACTCTGGTGACAAACCTGCAGGAAGTGTCATCACATAAACCCTTCACACGTAAACTGCCTTCAAAGGTATGTATGTCTGCAACACCAAATACTCTGACTACCCACAGCTAATAAAAGTCTTCACAAATCAGAGAGCCTAGATCAGTCAGACCACCAGAGCAAATCCTTTGAAAGTGGCCTCAAGTTACTAAAAGAAAGTCACAAACAAAATGATCATTCTCAGAAAGAGCTGGGAAACTCCCCCCACCTCAACCACCCCCAAAACAAGAAACCCAAAAGAAAACTAAAAAAACCCTCTCAGAGTCCTAGCACTTCTGAAAGTTCATAAGGTTATGGAAATGCTGCTGCAGGTTTTATTTCCCTTTTTTTCCCCTCTAAAAAGGGAAGAGAGAATGTCATAAAGTTAGCTTTTAAGCTGAAAAGAACTAATTTCCCAGTATTACTTTTATAAGACTGTTTTTCCCCGCTCTGTTGGAGGAGGATGCTGATGCGCTTCTGCACAGGTCCTGTGCCGCCCTCTGCTGCCCGCGGCCCGTCTCCGCTCCCTCCGCCCCTCCGGGAGCGGGGCAGGGCGGGCACAGGGTAAAGGGAGGGAAAATGCTATTGCTGCAGAAAGTGCCTATCCTGCCCGTGCTGCTCTCTTCACCTTGGGTGCTACTTACACAGGCTTGCACCTCCTGGGAGACGCATTCCTTCGTTTGCTGGAGGTGTGCCCTTTACGTGAACCCGGACCGGGTGTCCCCGGTAATCCTGCAGCTTCCTCTTTCCAGAGCAAAGCAGTTTTTATAAAGCTCCAGATTTGCAGCACTCAAGCTCTCTGTAGAAATGCCCCAGACTTGAAGCTCTCAATCAAGCAAGAAACTGTAAACTGGAAGCCCGGAACTCTAAGCAAGCAGAGCCTTTTCTGCATCCAACAACGCCTTTGGAAGAGATCCACGCTGCTGTTTGCATTGCAGGGCAGCCGACCAGCCTTAGTCATGGGCCAGGAACCTGTTTACACTAGGTTGCAGCATGGTAATAACAATTTACAACTTCTGAAAATGAAAGGGTTTTGATTTAGGTGGTTTTTTGTTTTCGTTTTAAACTATGTGACATTAGTTGTAAAGAAAACAGTGGAATTCCCAGCTGTATTAGCCCTGGTAAACTGAGCTGAGAGTTTGTTGTTGCTGATGCTCCCGTGGTTTCTGGTGTGTTGACACTGAAATCATGTGCAGTAATAGCCAAAATAGTTAAACACAAAATACAAATCCCCTATCTAAGGATCTCATTCCATAACTCCATTTTTCCTCTCTCCTCAAATCCTTTCTGATGTGTATTGCAACCCTCCCACTGCACGGTTCTTTTTTGACGTTATTTTCAAGAGTTTTGCTTTTTTTTTTCAGAACACAGCTTGCCATTTCCCAAGGATGCTTCTAAATACTCTGCTTCTCTTTGCTACTTATCTTTGTTATGATGATACACTTTTATAAGTATTTGAGCCTTACAACGTAGATCAAATTAGATCCTCTGCAGAGAGGAAGCAATGCAAATTAAGATGAGGGCTTGTGAGACATGTTGGCTGCTGGAGGTCCTTGGCTGTTCAGCAGCCAGCAGAGCTCAAAATTGAGACTGAACAGAGGAGATGAGTTAACATCAGAGAGGGGAGCCAAAAGAAAGAGGAGGAATAAGAGTGTGACCACTCCATCATGTGGCATGTTCCTGTCTGTG
Source organism: Orthonyx spaldingii (assembly GCA_013397795.1). Lineage (NCBI taxonomy): Eukaryota > Metazoa > Chordata > Aves > Passeriformes > Orthonychidae > Orthonyx > Orthonyx spaldingii. Next base: position 724,189 of record VZTJ01002382.1, on the reverse strand, counting down.
TCTGTCATGATGGGAGGAGGTGTGTTATTGAGCAAGCCACGCTTTTTCTCATTGCCTGTAATTATAGATACACCCATAACTGCACACACAAGCTTATCACAAAGAGGATTTCACCTCCCTTTGGACATGAGCAACACTACTATAGTTTCTGTCACAGGCAGTACCTTTGTGCAGGTGGAATTTGGTAGAATTCTCCAGAAAGCTGTAAAGTCTTAATTTTAGTTTTCAAGCCACTGTGGTAATCCTGTCTAAGTTATTCTGTACTGTAGCCCAGATATCAGTTCTGGGTCACCTCGTGCAATAGTGACCTTCTCCACTCTCAGGAATCCCACAATGATAGCAATACTTTTTGAAATATATGGTCATAACAGAAGGTTATACACACAATAGTCCTGTCTCTATCTCACTACTGTTTGTACACACAGAGTCTAATAAAAAACAGCAGCTCATAGTCACATATAGATCACCTGTTTTTGGACAGTGCCACAGAGAGCCACACGCACTGAGACTGTGAGGCCAGCTGTCATTCCATCTACTTTGTTGGTAGGTCTGAGGATTTACCTCCTCTGCAGCTCTGAGGGGGTTTCAATCCCAGATCCAAATAAAGCATATTGAAAAAAAAAAAAAAAAAAAAAAAAAAAAAAAAAGAACAAACAGCAGTTCCTGTTTAAGCTGAGAGCAGAAACTTTAAGACCTGCAAGTTATAACTGCTTATGACTTAATTCTGGTGAAGTCTCGACCTGTCCTACATGCCTATAGCCAGTGTTCATGGCTGTCATTTTTCTAGCCAAGAGCTAGATTCCTAGCTTTCTCCAGCTGCAGATTCAGTCCTTGGACCTCTCCTTGGCATTTCCTACCGTGATAATTATTTGGCTCCTTGATGAAGCCGTCAATGTGCATGAGGATTTGCTGGACTGGGGGCTTAGGGTTCAATCCATGTCTTCACTGTAGGTAAGAGGAAACTTCTTCCTGACATTGCTAGAAGTGCAAAGGGAATACATACTTCTAACTACAGCAAAATGGGTGAGACTGCACCACACATTTTCTTTCATAACTTTTTTTCCTCCCTGACAGTGGATAAAGAAGTAGTTCTCCTTCATCACTGAGCATTAAAATCATCACAGCCAGGTAAAATTAATATTTTTTGTGACATTTAAGGAAACACAGCTGGATCAGCTTGATCAAATACCTAAAACAGTTACTGATATTGTCTAGTTTTATTTTCATATTTCCCTAAGATAATGAATGGGAACGTGGTAAATACATGCACAGATTTTCAACTGAGGTGTGTTGCATTAGTTTAATATGGGCTTTAAACATTCTTTAATGAGAAGTTTGAAGGTTTCTACCCCACTGACTTCCAGAGTTTAGACTCAAGATCAAGTTCCTGCTCTTCCAGTTTATTCTGAGGTAACAGTAATTAATCCTATTTTTAGCAACTAACAGTTCTGAAATTAACATTTATTTGATGCTGAATCTTCCATTTGTTTCCAGTATAGGAATAAGATTTTCCCCACATGCATTTGGCTGCATTAAACCTTAATTAGAAAAAGAAAAGAACAGATCTTTGAGAATTCAGTTACCATTTGCTAGCACTTCATTAACTAATGCCAAATGCAGGAAGGAAGTAAACATTCCATTCTTTAAGAAAATTAATCAATGTTAGTGCATTATTATATGGAAAAAATAACATAGGAAATGTTATCACAGGCAGAAAGTGTCTTATTCCATTCTGATACCAGAGAAGGTGAGGGAAAGCAAACTCTAACGTCAGTTTTGATCAGTTCAAATAGTTACCACTGTTGTTTTACAGTAAAATTTGCACTGTAGTTGCTTCCAACAACAACAAAAAAAATCTTGGTCTGGATTTACTCTGCTTTCCCTGGCTGTAGCATGCACTTCACATAGTAGTGGTGACTTCAGCTCTGCCTGCTCTCACTGTGCTTGCAGAGCCAGGTGAGGTGCTGGGATATGCTGGTTGTCCTGACTGCACTGTTCTGTTGCTGCCACTGCTGCAGTTGAGCTCTGAGTGACCTGCATGGACACAGCCAGCCCTGCCTGCCCAGAGCTGTGACATTTTAATCCACAGTGTCATCTAGAGAGTCATGCTGCAGATAACCTAGTACTGGGAAGTGAGTGCCAGCCTCTGAATAGCTATGCTCTCCAGAGAAAAAACCGAGCAACCTTCCTCTGCTCCCGGTTATCCCTATCAACCAGTGACTGACTGGGACCCTTGTTGGCAACCACCGTGTTGAAATCCAGTGTCAAGTGCTGCTGTGGTGGCTGTGCCTCCATGATGATCCCTGCCTTCCCACTGGACTTGGGACTGGAGACTGGGCAGTGAACTGCCCGAGAATGTTGTAGAACAACAATACACCTATATATATCTCATCATCTGCATACAACTATTTGTGAAACTGGCATACTAACAGTCACATTATCCAAAACCGAACTACAATAAGTATTGAATGTATAATGCTTCTTGGGATAAATAAATCTTGTGAGTCACAGGGAGCTCCAACAGCAGAGGCTATTAAGTTCAGAAAGGAACAGGGATGTAAATGTCACGGCCTTTTAGAGACTACATGCTTGAAGGAAGATACCATCACAACATCCTGTCCTTTACCTCTTCTTTTCCCTTAGAGCTTTCCTGAACCTCAATGCCTTTGTGCTTAGCTGAAAGGGAAATCCACAAGAACATCATACACAGCGTTCCCCAAACTCATAAAGCTGTAATCCTGTCTGCTTATGTTTTGGGATCAAAGGACAGGACCTTTTATCTCCTCACCCCAATATATGGCCTGATGAGAATAAGGTGCAACTTCATTTCAAGGGCTTTAACTTTTCCTAGTTTGTTATGGTGGTAAATATCTTTCAATCACAGTACTAAACAGAATGTTCACCACCTAATCCCAAATCTACTGCTGTGGAAGCTGGACCTTCAAAATTAATCATGGTAAGATTTAATTTACAATTGTATTTTTCATGCACAACTTTCAGTAATCTGCTGATATATGTAATGGTATAAAAACATAGGTAAAGAAATGTTCATACTGTGCAGTCATTCAGCTGGATTCCAACATGATCTTAAGAAAAACAAAAACTAGAGCCAATTAGTGTCTATAAATATCTCAAGCAGATGGATCCAGATTCTTAGTGGTGTTGAGCAATAGGACAAGAGGCAAAAAATGGGCAGAAAATGACACTCAGGAAGTTCCACCTGAATATGAGGAAGAACTTCTTTACTGTGCAGGTGACTGAGCACTGGAACAGATTGCCCAGAGAGGCTGTGGAGTCTCCCTCACTGGAGATATTCACAAACCATGTGGATGCAATTCTGTGCAATGTGCTTGAGCAGGGAGATTGGAGCAGATGATCCACTGTGGTCCCTCCCAACCCGACCCATTCTGAGATACTGTGAAATATCACCCTGGGAAAGGTTGGTCTCTGGAGAAATGCCTCTCTGCCTGGTTAATCAGTAACCTGTCCACTGGAAGTACTCCTACTAGGGAAGTAGCGCATCACCGATGTTGGGCTGCTCCTTCACACACAGGCTTGTGGGCTCTCCCAATGGTGACTGGAAGTTATGACTTGGTGTGGACTTGCCCAATCCTCTGTATTAGGGGCACATTCGCTTCAGGCTTGGGTGAGTCTCCTGAAGATCTACACTTGTTGTTAAGCAGTAGTCTATGTGAACTTGAAGAATCTGTTTGGAGGAGAATGATGATTTAAGTGCCTCACAGAGATAGTGTAACCCTGTGGGTTTTTCATCCTTAAGACAACTGGAAAATACAAAGTGATGGCGCAAGCAGCAGGAAACTGGTATTTAGCCCTGTACCAGATCCTGTCCTGGAAGAAAAAGGGCATTTCTAAAGGTATAAACCTTTGCAGGGCCAAGTAGCAAGGAAGTCTGTCGTTTCCTCCTCCTGCTCTGCATCAGCCTGGCTCTGGTGCTGGAGGTAACAAGTGGGAAAGGGTGCACTCCAGGGCATGATAGCTCTGAAACCTCCAGCACTTCTCCAGGAAAAGAGGGAAGGGAGGGGGCAGACCACTCCTTCAGCTTTTGCCGTTTCTATATGCCTTGATCCACAGGATGAACCGATGTGAAATAGTAGGGTAGCCTTAAGAGAACAGCTACTATTTCTTTTAAAAAGAGATGTATTTATTTACACAATGAATCCAACACAGTTTCAGTGACAACCACAACATTACCAATTGTCCCAAAGGTAAAGCCACAGCTTAGACTAGATGTACAGCTAACATAATCCATGAAAAAATTATTGAAACCAGTGCTAATTTACATGGCTTCATCTTGTATTATATGTGGAAAGAAAACCTAGTGGCAAAGCCACTGGGAAAGAAAGGACAAAAGAAAGTTAGTAACCTTCACTTTGAGGTTGGGTTTTGGGAGATCTTTTTGTTTTTACTTCTGCAGGTTTCTGCCTCAAATTAAAATCGGTTAATGAAGTTTTTCACTGTGAAGAGTAGGTCGATTACTGAAAGACAAATTACATTTGTCTTTAATGAAGTGAATCTTACTGCTATTGCTCCTGCTCAAGGATATTCTAATAAATGGAGTCTTGCATCCTAATGAGTTTCAAGCATATTAGAAAATTGTGAATAAATAAAAAATCCAAAAATAATTTTTAATTACGCAGCGATTGTTCCCAAAGTGAATCCATCTCAGACAGGAAGGTGTCTTTAAATACCTGGTGGTTTAAGAAGAACCATTTCCAAAGGGAGTATTAGAAAATTAATCCTTTACAGATGCAACACTTATGGCACCAATTAATTAATGAAGCTGGAAATCAGCATAACTTTAGTACAGAAATAGATAAAAAGCTGTTAAAACACAAGCATCTAAAATAGAAAATCTGATATGTCTTTCTTCTTGGTTATACCAGAGTAAAGCAGAAATTAGACTTTGGGCTATAAGAATTTCCTGAAAAATAATCTTTTCTATCTACACAATTAAGACTGTGAGATGAAATATACCTTCGGCAAAAACCCCTTAGTTATTATGAAGTATCAAACCATCACTGAAATAACTGGAGCTGTACTAATAAATCCCAGCAGAGCTCCTGAGCCATCCAAGTTTCTGTGCAGTAGAGAACTGTAGTTTGACACCTGCCTATTCCATGGATATTTCAAAATCCATGTGGCTTCACCTGATAATAAAATGAGCCAAATCCAATTTTTTCAGACATTCTCCTTGCTAACCTGCCAATCTCTGCTACCCTGTTCTCTGCTTCTGATTTTAAGCCTGATTTCTGCGTCTAATAACAAATCTGAACATCTTGGCTGAGTTAAATAGCTCAGGGTTTTTTGGTGCATTAACTAATCCATCTTTGTGCAGCCATGCAAAAGTAGCACTGATAACTACCACGGAACTTACACCTCAGCAACAAGCCAACTAAAGCTGTGAGAGTGGGTAAAGTGCCTCTGAACTCATGTCCATAGGGCATAAATCCAAGCTGGAAAATCCAACCAGACTTCCATCTGAGTACGAAGAGGCCTGGTTAATTTGATTAGAAAGTGGCTAAGGTGCCCATTCCTGCTACCACTGCTAAAATAATAGTAGGTGAGGGCAAAAACTGGAGATGACACATTTGCAAACAATCTGAAAACAAGCAGTCCCCAAATTTACCTGTTCCACAGCCTTCCAATGCCTTTACAACAAGGGATGTGGGTTTTCTTATGACTGTTTTTCCAACAATAGAAAATGACTTGGTGTCAACTTCTGTTTTTGAATGGCACGGACCGAGTTGGGTGGAGGAGGAAGGAGTCAGCCAAGAGGAAATTTGAGGCTTTTTTGTTTCTCGCTGTAAGCAGGTATGCGTTGACTGCACTGCTTCCAAAGGCGTATGCTGCAACTCAGCATTAATAACAGCTCACAAAAATGTGGCTAAACCTGTATAATACACAAGATGTAGTCATAGCACCCTGTAGGACAGCATCCATTATAGTGCAACCTCAAGATGTCTAACTAGTAAATCCTCTGCCCTCTACAAGTCCACCACATTTACAATCTATTTGTTCCCAAAGGCCCCTGTCTCAGAATGAGCCTGTCTAATAAAGGCAGCATAAATCAGGGTCATGGGATTTTCCCACAAAGTGTTTTTATTGGAAAATTCCATTTCTGAGAACTAAAATGATTCTCCAAAATGTAACTGTTAAAGAACAAGGAAACAAGACATCCTGAGAAGATACTCAGTGGGCTCTGGTGCTCCCACATCTTGTAATGTTTTTATTACTCATGGGTTTTTCAGTCAGATTCCTTCACAACTTTGCCACATGCAGTAAAAAGAGATCCCTAAGGTCCCTGCCACAGAAACAAGGGTCTGGTAACCCTGAGGTTTTGTCTTCACTGAACTTTAGCTTTCGACTCTGCAATACAAAGTTGGAAAGCCTCAAATTCGAGTTGATTCAACCAGAGGTTTCCAGATGTATCTCACAACTGGTCCCTCCTCTCACTGGATCTTAAAAGCCATGTGACAGCAGTGGAAAGTGAACTTTCAAGCTCAGTTTTATTCCTAAACAAAAGATTTTAACTGCTTCCAAAACTTCTTAGTTGGTTGGTTTGGGCTCTCTTTTGTTCTGCCACTGTGGAACATTTAGAACATTTTTTTTTATTTGTCCTTACTCAGAATCTTTGAATTCCTAATAAAAAGGAAAAGATTCATTTTCATCAGCTCTAACCAAAGCACAAAAATAGAAAGAAAGAAAGAAAAAAAATGCTCCCAAACCTGTAGTACGATTCCCTACTTGTGAAAACTCTGGAGCCTTCCATCCTAACAGCAGAATTACATCATTGGTTAGAAAGAGCAACACTCAGAATGGTTTTGCATTGGAAATATGGATGAACAGAATAGCTATGGTCTTTGTCATCATAATCAGAAAACAAAGAGTTGGTCCCGTTACTTGCATAAGCTAAAGATTTGTGTTTCCCTGGTTTTCATTTAAGTGTTTTATTTGAATCTTGGCCTGTGAATAAGTAATTAGTTGAGAGATTTGAGATGATGAGAAAAGAAAGCAAAAAACATACTTTTTTTTATTCATGGAAATGTTTTTATTCAACAAACTCAAATTTTGACGTTTTATTCAAATTCACTAAATTTTTATTTTGGAATATTGTGGAAGAGGAGAAAGTTGTCTGTGATGCACTTTGATCTGGTGTCCTAAGAAAATGAGGATTACATTATCATGCTTGCAGTGTGTGTCTCTGCTTGTCTGTCCTCCTTCTCTCTTCCCACACTCCCAAAAAGTTTTGAATGGAGTTTTGATGAAATGTGTCAGAATATTCTGCAATTCGTATAGTCCCACCAAAGTAGGCTTGTGAGTAAAGTTGAAAAAGAAACACTGTTAATAGACCAGTAGGAGTAGAAGAAGAAGTACAAACCTTATTAAACATGGGAAAACCTGCACCAGAATTTCTCATTATGGTCCCACCACTGACAAATCAGCTCATTACCAGTGTTGGGGAATTCAGGTTGTCTGTGTGATGGTCTTCTGGCTGAATGCATAGGGTGAATCCAAAAGTTTTAAAGAAAGAAACAGCAGAGTAGAGACAAGGATAAGGCTCTGAAGAAACAGTAGGGAAGACAAATATTAAGGAGTGCTTTCAGCTGGGGATGGTCTAAATGGATGTTTTCTTCCCACATTTGATCACAGTGAAAAAGAGTCCAAACTTGTAATTGGATCTAGATCTATTGGATCTAAACTAGTTTTACTGGATCTGGATCTACTGAGACTGAATGATCTGTGAGAATTATGGAAAAGTTTAAAGTGCAAAAAAGCACGCCCTGAAAGAGTAGAAAAAGCCTCCCCATCACGCAGGACATTGCTCCCAGACAGTGATGGAGATCTAGATTGAAAAGAACAAACACCTGCTTTCAAGGAAATGTTCAGAGATAGAACACTGGGCCCATTTAATTCTTTTCTATAATGTATTATGACTGAGAGTAGAAGAATCAGTCATGTTTTGAAAAAACTCTTCACAGGTTATTAGTTAATCACTTACATATCTACTGCAGGAGTGGCCTTAAACTTCCAAGTGCTGCTGGGCTTTGCCATGAACTAGACAGGGAGAGTATACTGGGCTTCCACTAGGAGTGCTTGCATTAGGGGGTTATACAGCCCAAGGCAGAAGAAGAATGAAGATCACACTTGAGAAGGGTTGAAAGTAGGGATTAAAAAAAAAAAAAAAAACAGGCTGCACTGCAAATGTGAAGGAAACCTGGTGTAAAGCCCAAAGCCATTTTAAAAGGAGAAAAACCCAAAATTGGAAAAACAGTCTTTGAATCATGGATAGAGGAAACAAGTCCTTTATTGAAGAAGTTTCAGGTGAGTTCCCACCTCACTGTTTTCTCTTCAAAACAAAACTCTTCACCGTAAGTAGCTCTTATCCAGGTTTGCTGCCTGAGTGTACTAAGCAGTAGGATTAGGGGATCAGTACAGAGCTAAGTGGCAGAGTTATTGCCTGAGCAATGCACCATAAACAGCCAGGGAGTATTGAGTGCTCTGTAGCAACTGCCCCATGACAGTATTCCTTCATAGTAAGCAAAAGCAGGATAAACTGGTCTGCAATTACCAAGACGGTTAATTCGCTCCTTTTAACATAAACATAGATCTAAAATGAGATTATATTACATCAGAAACAAGGCAAAGTTTGAAGATATTTGTTGAAAATTGGCCTAATGACTCTTTTGTCATTGTAATTCATAGCTTTCACCTTGCTAATATCCAGCAATTGCAAATTGGCACGCTACCAGAAAATGAAAGTAGTATCTTTCACCTGTCCTGTTTGGTTTATCTGTTCTTTCCCCTTCTTTCTTTGTAGTTTTCAGACACCATGGACTTTCTTTTAAAAGCTGTTAGTCATTTTCAATTTGTAGCCACTGTATAGCCAGCTGCCTGTGGTTTTAAAAACATGAGCCCTTTTTTTTGCTAAGCTAACGACATCAAAACACGTGTGCAACTCTCTGCATTTTACAGCCCCTGTCTGACAACAGATTACACCAAAAGAAACCATGATTCTTTAACCTGTCCTATACCCACCCAGGACACATGACCTACAAGTGTTTTGTTGAAGACAATAAAGAAACTCACAAGGACTATTCCTGAAGGTGCTAGACGTTACCAAAGCTTTTCTAAAGCTGGCACAGAGCCAGTGGCCTGACTCTGTAAAGACTCAGAAGAGAGCCCAAGCCTTGAGCTGGTTGGCCCACTATGGAATACCATACGAGGGGTCTCCAGCCATGAGCACAGCCACTGTGGGATGGGAAGAGCACATGGTTGGCAGGGGGTGTGGTGGTGTGAGGATGAAACCCTGGAGAGGCGAGGAAGGAAGGCAGCACAGACTGTTTTGAAGGAAGTATTACTGAGCTGGGCTGGGGCCCAGCTCCCCGCTTTGCCTGGTCCCCTCCCACAGCAGAGAATCCACAGACCTGCAGAAGCTGTTATCATCTGCCATCACCAATTACTTGCAGAAACTCTCCTCCCCTTACTCTTCCAGCAGATGTCTTGTGGCTCAGATTCAGGAAAATCACTACACTCATCTTGGACACAGTAGACACATCTTCCAGTGGCACTAGAAGTGAGAAAGGAATTTGCCATGCCCTTATAAAGGCAAATTTTCCATGTACACAGAGTCACATGGACTGCAGGACTGGGAATTACCCTGTTTCAATTAACACAGGCAGGCTGTGCTGCCACTGTACCCTGAGGGTGATGGTAACATCTCCTCCTATATATCTTTATATTCCATATTTTGTCATTATTAAGTATTCCTTTCCAGAAGAATCATCAGTAGTAACCAGACCAGAGAGGAGAGGAGTCCTCTTTGCCAGGAAGCTTCTCCTCTCAAGATTCCAGTTTCATGAATCAGATTTCTGTTTAACTCATTTTGTCTGGCACAACCCCCAGCAGATTCATTCTGTGCAGAGAAGTAACAGCAGAAAACGATGCAAGCATCTTTCAGGGGGGAATAAGCTAGAATATGAAGGGAAGAAGCTAGTATATCAAATCCAATTTGATAGCTGTCTTTTCTTCAAGCACACAGAACTTGCCAAGTAGATGCACTCTTATGTCAGTTTTTAGCTGTCTTTATCTTCCTTATCGCTCTGTTGGGATCAACACTCATATTTTGTAAACACCTGTACCCCAGTTTAGGAAAGAACTTTGGCTATAGGGGCAACAGGAATAATTTGCAAGTTTTGTTACAGTGCTGACAAACTCTCAGTGGATATAAGGCCATACTTAATTCAAACAACGTCTCACAGATCTGTTTTCCTCCCTTGGCAAGATTTAATCTGTTAGAAGGTTTGGTAGACAACTTTAAAAAATATGTGGTATGAAAATACCAAATTGTGAGTCTGAGATTAAAATACAGCCTTGCTTCTTCACTGACAGCATGAGGTGCATGCTGTTTGCTTACTCATCACAGTAACCAGTCTGGTGCATCTTTCCAGGTTTTCAATATTAGATTATCTGAGGATATAAAATCAAATTGGCAGAATGAGTCAGCTGATAAGATTATTGCCTAGTTAAAAAAAAAAGCACGGGGATGTCATTATATCTGCCTACAAAGAACCACGCATACCTATGAGGTTGTAAAGATAACAAGCACGAACTTGATTATTGCTAATATGCTTTGCTTCATGTCTCAGATGTTTCTTTTATATAATTTTTTTTAATACCCTAGAGTTGACAAAATACTTCAGAGAAATTAAACTGATGGATAATCTTTCATTGGCCTCATCAAAAATTCAAGTAATAATACCACAATAGCAATAAAAGTTATTGTTATAAAAACAAACAGTTCCAACTTAATGGTGTCAAATACAATTAAGAAAAAGGCGTATTAACACCAATGTTAATAGGAGTACAGTTCAGATTGCTAAAATGCTTTTTTTTCTATTTTGGACACCACACCTAATTCTCTCTTTTTGTAGAGCTGAAAAATAATATTTCACTTTACACATATATGTTATATATTCCCAGCTAGAGCTGAGATAGATTGCTGTCTGGAACTTGCTGCTTCTGCTACGCCTTTACACAGCAGAAAAAAAAACCCCAACAGCTGCAAAGCAAATGACAGTGGTATTCAATTAATAGTCCATCTGGAAGCAGGAAACAGTCGTCCACTCTGCCACCGGGAGCCTGTACATTCTCCCACTCTTTTTCCTGACATGCCTATGGTATAGCAACTTGACAGCTCTCAACAAGATTTCTCTCAGGTCCCATCTGTCCAAGGGAACAGATATGGTGGCCTCACTTTGCTCCCAAGGAGCACTTCTCTGCATGCTGTCCTGTGGGGCAGGTGAGCTCAAAATGCAGACGGTCATTCAAGAAGACACTTCAGGAGAAACCTACTCATCTTTCTCCTGCATTGGCCAGGGCACTTTAGCTATAAATACCATAATACCAGTGGCGCTGTTCAGGGGGAGTTGGAGGGAATCACACTAACAAGGTGGTCTGAGTAAAACTGCAGGACTGATGAAGAGTGTTACCTGAGGTTCACCAGGTAACAAAGACTGTCTTTCCATACAGATTTGGAGTGAGCCCTCAAAGCCTTCAGCTGAGTTCATAGGCAGTGGGAAAGCCTGGTGCACTTCCCCACCAGGAGGACTTTGGAGGTAAAAGGTGTCTGGGTAAGGTTGATCCTGACTGGAAACCAAGTGCTCATTAAAGCCAATACGAGTCCCTCCCACAGGATGCAGTCCTTCAGGAACAGGCTGCTCTAGTGTGGGTCTCCCACGGGTCACAAGTCCTCACAGCAAACCTGCTCCCATGTAGAATCCTCTCTTCACAGGGCCACACGTGCTGCCAGGAGCCTGCTCCAACATGGGCTTCCCATGGGGTCCTTCAGGTATATCCATCTGCTCTGGTGTGGGGTCTTCCATGCACTTCAGGTGGTTCTCTGCTCCACTGTGTTCCTCCATGGGCTGCAGAGGCACAGCTGCCTCACCATGCTCTGCTCCATGGGCTGCAGGGGAACCACTGCTCCAGTGCCTGGAGCGCCTCCTGCCCCTCCTTCTCTACTGACCCTGGTCTGCAGGGCTGTTCCTCTCACATATTCTCACTCCTCTCTCTGGCTGCAGTTGCTTTGTGCAGTAAGTTTTCCCCCTTCTTAAATATGTTATCCAAGAAGTCCGATTACTGTCGCTGATGGGCTCAGCCTTGGCTAGCAGCAGGTCCATTTTGGAACCTGCTGGCACTGGCTCCATCAAACATGGGGGAAGAAGCTTCCAGCGACTTCTCACAGAATCCACGCTTGTAGCCCCCTCTCCAGCTACCAAAACCTCACCATGCAAACACAATACAGCATTTCCACCTTCTGGACTCTCTGGTGGAAGGGCAGAAATCTACACAGCTGGCCATCAGTCCTCATCCAAGGTCTTCTCATCCCATGGCCAGGAGCAGAGTCCTCTCTGATCATCAGTGAGGGGAAGCTGGTATTGCAAAGGAACAAAAAGCTAACAAAGAAGCAGCAAGGAAAGCCAGCAAACTCTAATAATGAGATGTAGAAGGAAGACAACTCACCTGAGCCTTCTCACAACATACAAACAAATGCCACAGGCAAAATCCGACACGGCAGAGCAGAACCACAGCTTCCATAGACTTTTCTGTCACAGAAGCCATGACTATTAGCTATTAAAACAGACTTAATAGTCAATAGCTTCCTGTCATCTCAGATAGTTACAAAACAAGAGGGACACAGGTGCTGCCAGCCCATCCTGTGTCATGACTATGTTGGCTGTCACACTGCACGCCTGGGAAACACTGCAGCTCCGGAGAAGCAATGGTCCCTCACTGCTCCTGAGGGTGATCTCCACGGATAGGACAGCACTTTCCTACAGGAACATGCTTTTTTTTTGACCCCTGGGTAATTTCTCTTTAGTGAAGCCTAGCAAATTTGCCCAGTATTGTTTTCTCTGAGCATGAACTGCTTGTAGGATGGTTGACTACCTCCTTCCTGCATCACTGTGATGGGAAGAAAAAACATGCCCTCTTTAATTTAATAAGTAAAATAAAATTGAATGAAAATGAAAAATATTCTTAATGAAAGGTGGTTGTTTTCTTTTCAATAAAGAAGAAAAATCCAAACAAGAATAGTGTCCCAAATAGTTCTGATAAACTTCACAACTTCCACTCGAAGAAAAGAATTACTGGAAAACTTTTCTGAGACCAAAGAGAATTCTGTATTTATTAACAGGCAAAGTTCAAAAGATTAATCATACAGAGTCTTTGATATTTCATCTTGCAAAAGAAAAAGCCTGATAAGAAAAATGTTTTGGCAAGAGCACCCTCACTGTTGAACACATGATGGTTACTCTGGAAGCAGGAACAAGATTGAACTTGTTGAAATGGCACTGCAAATGCAGAAGAAAAGCAGGTTTTACTGAACCCTGGTTCTAGACACTTCTGTAGATGTTTGTCCAGGTTCTTGGACTCCCTCTGACACAGCACCAGTGGGAAGAATGAAAATAGACAAGCCACCTTGTTCATGCCATTTATTTTTCCTCATTCTCATTCCTGCTGGTTTTAATGTTGGGAAAGGATTCTCTAGGGGATCATAAAGCCATTCATCTCTGAATCACAGAGAACAACAGGCAGCTCAGTGAAAAGCCGCACTGGGGGAAAAGAAATCCAAACCACAAGCCATCAAGGTGAGTTAGTATTTCCGCCCATGGTTTTGCAAGGGATTAACTATTAATAAAGATTTAACTAATCTCTGCTTTTCCTGTATGGCTGAAATATTAATAATGGCCATACCTCTTTCAGATCTGTTGTATTTCCTCCACAGCAAGTTTGCAACAGTGGATACAGCTCCAGGCTGTTTCTATATTACTGAAACTCACATCATTGGGTTTTTCTGACCCTTTTTCTCCAACACCATTAAAAAGAAAAAGGAAAAAGTGGTTTTTTTTCACTCAGACTCTGCTGTCACTCTCCATGCCCACCATATATTATTTGCCTCCTCATTATCTCAGCCACAACAGTAAAAGTACAGAATGAAGCACAGATGAAAAGCCTGGAGCTATCTTAGAATGCCTGAAGTCACAAGAATTACCTAACTAGACAGCTTCCCTTTGCAATCAGATTTTGATATGATACCATGGCTGGAAATCTGTAAAGTGTTTTTAGTTCTGATTTTACTACTGCCTCTCTCTTGTTTACATATTTTTGTCATCTCTAGAAGCTTTGAGTTTTGTTTGCTTTACTTTGATTTCACAAATAGTCTTATTCATGTTTTAGGTGGCATGAATGTCTGAGGTTTCCAGAAGAGACTAAACCTCAGTTTTCAGGACAACCCACAACTTCTAGTGCTATATTAAAAGCTTTCTAGCCACAACCCATAAAATATGCATCAGTATGGAAAATTTTTGTTGATAGCTTTTTTTCTCTCCTGGTTAGGAAGTACCTCAAACTTCAGGACAGCTTAATTTCTAGCCTCATAAAGGCTCCTACTGCTTTTAGCTCTACCCCAGCTTCATCCCTGTGTCTCCTCAGTGTGAGAAGGAGGGTAGGGAAAGTGGGCATCCATTACCTTCCTAACAACACCGAAGGAGCTGCAGGGACTTCAGTCACAGCTGTCTTGAAAACAGGCCAGCTACTCTATGTGGAGGCCAAGTAAAATGCATACAGCAGTCTCGGTATTTTGAGCTGTTGTGATCTCATAATATGACACCAAATAAAAGAAAAAAAAAGAAAACAAACTACATCAGATTTGACCTTTTCCAGTTCTGGACAAAGCATATTATCAAGGACGCTTTTGGCTTTCATCTCTCTTCCATTAAATGTGCCTCCCTAGCAAATATTTTATGAATCCCATTGGTTTCTGTGCAGCACAAAAAATGTTAAAATAAACCAATCTAAAGGAAACAGTGTGGCTTTTGGAGTGTTGGGTCTTTTGGTTATGTTCTTTCTCCTTTTCTTTTTTTTTTTTTTTGATCTCCACTTTATTCTTTTGTTCAGAAATTACAAAATTGGTTCCCAACTTGGAACACAATTGTTTATGACAATAAATCATTGACTTCACTACTGCAGTGCCATCCAAAATGACTTTGTAATCTGGAAAAAAATAATTGTTCTGAGGAGAAAGGGAGCAATGGACATTTCCCAGGCTTTTTTGACCTTTTGAGCAAGAATTGGAGCTTGCCTAGTGGTTTAGATGCTAATCTATCTACCCAGTGTGTGGGTGTGCTCTGAGTCACAGCCAACATGTGCACTCACTTCTAGAACAGGGCTTCCTAAATATTTTTATAAGGGTAGCTTTTGCTTAACTTTCATTTGGCAGAGTCCCACATTGGAAACGGTCAAAAGCTCAGGAAGGACCATATGTTGCGTGTAGAACTGCTAAGAACAACTTTGAAAGTTTTCAAATCTTTTTCTCTCAAACTGAAGAAGAAAAGCTTCCCCTTCCCCCAACGTGATTCAAGATACTGCTTGTTTCTCACCCACTTGCCAGAAAACCACATCTGTCAGACTTCAAGTGTGCAACAACTGTCTGTTCACAGTGAAGATAAAAGTCTTTTTGTCTGGGTTTTTTTTTGTTTGTTTGTTAAGCTTTTTTGTTTGTTTTGTTGCTTAGGGGTTTTTTTTAGTGTTTTGTTGGTTTTTTTGTTCTGTGTGTTTGTTGTATTTACTTTTTTAACCCATGCCTAGTTACCAAAACTCAAGGGGCATTCTGCCGAGGATGTTCCAGGTAACTGTAACCATGTAAGTCTGAGCAAACAGAATAGAGTGGCCATATACAGGCAGCGGGTACCATAGAGATTTCTGCAAGGAGAAGTATTTTTTTGATATTGTTCTCCCTATTACATAACTGGGAACAGGGATAATGAACGTTTCAGTCAAAGCATCACAGGTGTTACAAATTGCTTTCTCTCTTGGAGGCCCTGTTATTAACCCAGTTACTGCTGGTAATAATACCTGCTGTTCTGCAAATAAGCCTGAAAAATGCACTGGGGCCAGATTCAATAAAGGGCTTAGGTGACTCAGCATTAAGTTGGTGTAATACCCCGTATTTAAGATCTCAGGCCTTTGAGCAGAGTCTGAATCCTGAGCAATAGATCTATAAAGTGCACAAAGAGTGTTAGGAGCTTGCAATAACAACCCCAAGCAGCTTAGCATGTACCTGCTTAGACCTAGCCAGTAAAGCTGGCTGGGTGGTGAAAGAAACCTTAAAACCCATCTGCCAGACCTGCAAGGAGATACTTGCATTTGGTTGGGATCTGCAAACTGGATCAACTGGATCCCTTCCAAAATATAACTTTGGGGGCTTCTCCCTCCCACCCCTTAATTTGTTTTCCTTTTTTTTTCTCCTTCCCTCCAGAGAACTGTGCAGGCCTTATGCTTTTTAATTTTCCCTCTTTGCCACAGTTGCCATACAATCCTAGAAAACCCTGCTGCTAAAGCAGTGACCTGGGAATTGGATATCCTAAATTTGGTTCCCTGCTTTGGCTGCAGAGCGTGCGTGGGAAGGGGGCTTCAGTTCCTGCCCACCCTCCTCCCCCCACGAGCTTATGCCATTAGCAGCTCTAAAGTAGGTCAGTGTGAGTGGGCTGGAGGGATGTCCTCCTCATCCTCC
This sequence comes from Orthonyx spaldingii, assembly GCA_013397795.1. Classification (NCBI taxonomy): domain Eukaryota; kingdom Metazoa; phylum Chordata; class Aves; order Passeriformes; family Orthonychidae; genus Orthonyx; species Orthonyx spaldingii. The sequence goes on along the minus strand of VZTJ01002382.1, from coordinate 707,595 downwards.
ATCTGCAACTGTGCAGGAAACATTTCAAGATGCATTAGTCCATAAAGAGAAAGAGCACATTAGGTAGCCAAGTCATGTTTTCTCATGCTCAGGACACTCACCTGGCATGAGGACATCCAGATTTCTGGCCCTTGTCTGTACCTGGTTTTCTGTGTTTTAACCACTGGTGGTTCAATGTGAATAGCAAGAAAGAAGTCCCAGCAGGGAAACTAAAACCCAGGCCTGTCCAGCTCTGCCTGGTGTGAGTAACCAGCACCACGCTGGTGGCGTGGATGAAGTGGGGCTGCCTGTTGCCAGAGCAGCCTCTCTGCTGCTGGCATGGATTTCTCTCAAGAGACTGAAAAGATTTGAACATTCTCTGTTCAAATAGGGAATGGAAATCTCTAAGTCCTCTAAAGTAAATACAGTACTATGTAGTCCTTTGGCAGAGAAGAGGAATTTTGCATTTTGTAAGTAAAAAGCAAGAGTCACTGCACATAAGGTTAGAAATATGTCCCTGAAAGCTGAGTATGCTTAGAGTATACTTGTGGGACCAATTGTCCCTACAATAGTCTTGGTTAGGGATATGTACAAAGTGACCCTTGAATTAATCACTCAACTCCACCAAGATTGGGACATCTCAGGATACGCACAGACCTACAGCTTCAAGATGTGGATAAACTGAAGAACAAATAAGTCATTGAACTTAATCACCACCAGTTTTGTTGGGATTTTAATGTCTCAGCTGGGTCAAGTCCCAGGTCAGAAAATCTGGTATGGGTTTGATACCTCGCTCCTTTTAAATGAGCAGCAAGAGATAGAGTCACCTGCAGACTGCAGTGCTCCAAACTCCATCCCTCTGGAAGGAAACACCATGCAAAATTTTGCTCTCAGTTACATCATTACAACTTTGACAGCATAACTGGGCCAAAAATATGATAGCAGTATTGGTTTGTGGTTTTTTTTTGGTTTTGTTTTGTTGCTTTATTTTCCATAAGCAAGTTTATGCTATGATATGGTGAGAAATACAAGTAGACTCCTCACTACCAACAGCTTTATGTGGCCAATCCAGTAGAGCCTCTACCCCTTGGGAACCCAATACAGCAGAAACCTCACAGATATGATTGAAGAAAAAAAATCTCAAGAGAGTCAGAAACCTTCCCAGACCCAGGACTACAGTAGGCTGTAGATGTGTGTATGACACCTTTGAGATGTGACATGTATGCTGAGCGATACTGCAGATGTATTCTGAGTCCATTTTAAACTTCCTTCTGCTGTTTTCTCCCTGAACATTATTTCCTTTTCTTGCAAAGTTGGCCTAGGCCAGCCGCCCACTGTCCCTCAGAGCCCATCTTCCTGCACGGGGAGCTGAACGCCTCCAGCTGCTGGTAGCATTCCCACCCGCGTTACCACAGCAGCACAAACAGCAAAACATTAAACACAAGGATGCTGTGTGGGCAAAGTCTCTGCATCCTCCGGGTTCATGAGCAGCCTTTATGCAGCTGCCAGGCCCCTGGAGGAGCCTGCAGAGTCTGGGTGTTTGCACCATCTCCATTTCCAGCTAAGCCTGGCATTTTTCTGGGACAATTAAGATAAACTGTGCAAAATGAGTAGTCAGCACTAATTATACCAACTTTATGCAGAGAAACTTTTTAGTGCCCAGTCTACTCAGAAGGAACATAACTTAAACTGTTGCCCCAAATACACTTCTCTGGAACCTTTGACAGGTACATTTGTCCTTCTTATGTATCTGCCTGGTCTCCACCCTTGCATTGCATAAGCCCTTCTTCCAAAGGTAAGTCAACACAGAGGAATTCACATGGAAGTATCTTTCAATGTGACTCTAAGAGGAGAAACCTGTGAATAGCATGTGTATTACTTTTGGCTTGTTTTCAGTTTATTTTTTCTTCATTTGGACATATCTGATCTTCAGAAAGTAAGGAGTGATACAGACTTCATTTCCTATTAGCTGACTACAGCTACAGATTGGATTGACATACACTGATGTGTTAATTTGGCAAGATATCAAAAAATGAGAGCCAAAAAAGCTGACAGGCAGCACAGTTCCCTGCAAAACAGATTTCCTTAAATAAATCTTTTGTTTTGACAGTATGACAGCTCTGTTCAAGAACTGTATCTGTATTGGAACAGTATATTTTGATTTCTCCAAGACATGCAACTTAACTGCGCATGACATTTTGATTTAAAATGTGGCTTAACTGGAACTTACAGAGAATATATTAGGTGGATTAGAAATTGATTCCCTATTAGGTTTTAAAAAGGTAGCTGTTCATCAGGACATAACTAGGCCTGTTTTTCTTGTGAGCCACCTGAGACCAGTTCTTAGTCTGACATGATATAATATGTTAATCCACAATCCAAACGAAACAAAAGAAAATAAATCTTTACTGGCAAATTTGAGAAGTGATTTATAAAAAAAAAGTGATATCGTTAACATGGAATCACCCTGCTTTGAGGATGACCATTCATTTAAAAGTCTAAGTTTAAAAACATGCATTCTGACATGATCAAACAAAAAATTTAGATTTCAAAATAAAAAAAAATTAAAATTAAAAAATGAGACTGAGAATGAGCAAATGTCTGGGAAAACTGTTTCAGATAAAGACTTTTTAAATACTCCTCCTAGGCAACTACCACATTTTTGTCTTCTCAAGACAGAGAGAATACAGATTTCTCCCACATCTCATCAGCACACACATAATACCACAGTGCCGCTCTTAGACAGCAAGAATGAAATACATTAATTTTGCAATGTTTTTTTCAAATCTGAAACCTAAGTAAGCCACCCTGAAAGTGTTTGACATTTCACAGCTGAGAAACAGTCATCAAAAACAAGCAAACGAACAAAAAACCCCAACCTTCACCCCAAACACAAATAATTTTTGGTTGAAATATCTTTATTTGGTTTTAAACATAAAGGTGATTTGCCTTTGGCATGATTGAAACAAAAAAGTAGTTATTAACGGTGTGACAGAAAATTAAAGTACAAGCCCAAAAGTGTTGGGGGTTTTTTGAGGACTGTTTGTTTGTTGGTGAGTTTTTGTTTGTTTTGGTTTGTTTTTTTGTTTGGTTGGTTGTTTTTTGGTTTTGTGGTTTTGTTTTGTTTTTTTAATAAAGGCTTAGACCAGTGTATATTTGTCATATACTCTTCTAGAGTTACAAAAAAATAAATCTATATCTGGACTTTGGGAATATACAAATATTACCTAAAGTAGCAGACTAACAGAAGGTATTCAAAATACATGAAAAGTTATGAAACCATTATTAAAATAAATAATAACACAAAGGGAGGGGTACAAAAGCATAGCTCCTGTTATTTTCCTTGAAAGTTTACGTTTGCAAGCAGCTATTTAGAAACACTTAGGACTATGCCACATAGTTTAGATGTCTGTTTATCCCTTTCTAGGAGGAACTACATATTTGATACACTTTTTGCTTTCTAAGGGGAGTAAAATCCATTGTAATGGCTAATTTACTATTTTGTCCTTTGAAAGCTCCCTCTGCCAAGAGAATTTCTAATGGCTTCAACAAAGTTTGCTCCAAATACCTGGTGAAATAAGGCTACAGACCACAGAAATATTCACAAGGGAAGAGAAAGTATTCACCTGTGGACTGAATAACCTGGCACTACAGCACTAGACCATCACAGTTCTATGAAAAACGTGTCCCATGACTAACTACGGAGTAATTTTCAATGTTGTGACCATCCTGGTGTGTCTTGGAGGTTAAAAAAACCCCAAGAACCACAAACGACAAACATCTTAGTTTTTCCTTGAAAGGCTTTTAGGGAGACAAATGACAATAAGCAGAAGGCACATGGAAATGCATTGTCACAGATAGCTCGGCCTTTGGTTCAGGTACAAAGTTTTGAGTTTCTTGTTGACTTTGCATAGCAACAGGTAGAAAACCAACAACTCCCAACAAGTAGGTGCAGCTGTCCAAAGATGTACCATGCTTGCTTTGCTTAGCAGAAAGAATTGCTTAAAAGATTTAGGTTTTTATTTATAAACTTAAATTTACAGTGGATTCACCTTTTGGATCGATGCAAGAAATCGCTTAGTTTTGAGCAGAAAAGCATCACCTATGCTGAGGCATAATTTGACCCTTTATAGCTAGAATGGACCCATTCAGTGCTCTGTTTGCCTTTTTAACATGTCAGATACACGCCCTACTTGTTCTGGACAAGAGCTTAATACTGTAAATGCAGTGAGGCTGGTCCTCCACACGGTCCTTTCTTAAGCCCATGGGGTAACTCAATTGGCTTCAGGGGGGGTCACTGCTGATTCATGACACCAGAAGATGTAATTAGTGGACCCAGCTCATCCATCCTGAGGTATTACACAGCTTCCTTCCTCCTATGGATTTAGTTCCTTTGGGCTTGATTTGATTTCCCTATGCAATTTTTTTTTCAGCCCCTACAGTGCAACCTGTCATATTTCTGCAGATTTGACAGCCAAACTGAGACTGAGAAATCTCTCTCACATACACATGCAAATACAATGACACACAGTAAGATGCTAAATTTCATATATAGAACCGAGCAATTAGAAAAGTCCAGTAACCTTTTGTCTCTTCCATAAAAGGCAAGTGGATGATTTTAACCCACTATGACTCCCATTTTCATTTTCACCACTAAAGTTAACAACAGAAAGAAAAAACCAATAATTTATATTGCTGAGGTTACAACAAAGCTAAAAATAAAGCATTGTCATCCTGCTTTTTAAAATCCTTTAATAGGACACTAGGCAGCAGAAAGGAAAGTATGGTTTGGTTGGGGGTTTTTTAATAGCACAAATATTTTAACTCCAGGTTTCATTTATGCTCTGTTACAGTCAGTTGGTTATGAGTTTCTAAGTCAGCTCAATAGGACACTGTGGTAAGGATGATTTTTAGCTCTCTCTTGCCTTTTGCATATACAAATTACGGAGTAGAAAACAAGACAAAACTGAAAACATCTCTTCACAGGTAAACTGCATCTTTGCTGACATCCCTGTCCTGTTCTGCTCCCGATAATGAACACAAAGCCCTCGACAAAGTGATATTTTTACAAATAGAACATGGACAATCCTTCAATCTGGTGTAAGTTTTAAATAAGCTCCTAATTAAGTTGCCAAAGCAAGTTAGGCCATTCAAAAAGCAATATTTCTTGAGTTGAAAGGGAGAAGGGATTGTTTGCACTGGATTTTGTTCTGGCAGTGCACTGAAGTGGCTTCAGGACATACCAGTTTCATTTCTACATTTGCTTAATATTTTGTTCAGACATGTCCAGTCCAGACTTAGTTACCCGACTTCATTGTAGTCAGCTACATTTCTACCTTTCTGTCATACTTGTCTTTGGCATGCTGGAAATCTGACTCGGTTTTTTTCACTGTTCACTTTTTTCAATGTTTTTTAAAACATTCCCAGCCATTTTAAAAGCCAGTATGGGCAGCTTTTATTTGATTTCTGGTAATAAAAACAAAATTTCTTGTTCGCAAAGAAGTTCTGTGACAGCGTGCTTCCAGGAAGGAGGGATGGATTTGGGCATATTCACACTGTACCCTAATCTCAGCTGACATTTGGATAAAATATCAGAAAGTGTACTGATGGCTTAGGAAAAAGAGGCATTGCATTGTTAAAAAAACCCCCTAAACTCTTGGTTTTAATCACACCATGTCTTTCTTAAAAATGCTTTCTTTGCACTCCATTCTGCTCCTTAAGTTACTAAATCAAAGCTCATTGTTCACATTCTCTACCACACGAGCAGCTCCACACCACAGCACTTTGCAAATACAAGCAGAAAGTCGAAGATTAAAGCAAGCTTCTTCAAGAAGCTTTTATATCAGAGTTGGGCATACAAGCATCCTTTCTTTTGCATGCAAGTACACTAATTGTATTTCAATCACATGCCTACAATATAAAGTTAATAGCTTCCTTATTTCCTTATTTTAGCATTTCCCCTCTACTCCCTCAGTCTTTTCAATTATACAGCCTAAATAATTTCTTTCATTTCCTTCCTCCAGTGTCCTGTTTTCATTTCTTATATAAAATCATATTTAGTCACTTACACTTTTCTGGAGGATAAGCACACGACAGCAGCATCTCTTGCTCCACCATGGTGGTGTCTGTTGCAGAGGTCAGTGGTCCTTGAATAGCGCTTTAAGAAAATATGTTGGAAAGCTGAGCTCACTCATGCAGGCCTCTGATCTTCTCCAGTACTCTTGGCTTCTGTGTGCTGTCACATGTTATCCTCCCTCCTGAGAAACCTGTGAAACGGGTCTGGCAACACACAACGTGTGTCAGAAGAGTTTTAATTGATTCATTGCAACAGGTACCCACCCTCATTAAAAAAAAAGCTGTTGAAAGGAGTAGTCTCTTAGCGCCTCATTTGAAATTACAGAACCTGCCCAATGTCACAGCTGGTGCACTTTAAAGGGAAACTACTTGCTGGGTTTGCGACTACACAGGAAATAATTTCAAATCAATCTTAACGTGCCGAATAAACCACAAATAGCGGTAGAGTTCGGATGTTTCTGCACTGTGGGAATGCAGGAATCCTTCTGCTGTGCAACGAGGTGGCTAGGGCTGCCACAGCATCTCCCCAAGGCACGATGTCCTGTGGGACAAAGCAGCTCCGCATTGCTCTACAGAGGCCTCTGTCTTCATCATCAGCCACTCTGACTGCTGCTGAAGGGACAAAATGGTGTGGGCCTGATTTCTGAGGAATGTATCTCATGAGGTTATTAGTGCCTCAGTGCTTGCAGGAAGGATTGCACCATGCAGCAGCCATGGAGGTTGCTCTGACTTTCAGCAGACCCTGTCTACCCACCCAAAGATCAGTGAGGAGCACCCAGCACTGCCCTGCAAGCCCCTCTGAACTCAGTTACCATTTACCTGTTGCCCCTATGACCAAGAAGGATTCCAGGTAGACCTGGATTCTGATCCTGTGTCAGCTTCACATCAGGGTGCATCTTGTAGTACTCCCATAGCAGTTCCCTGCTGTTTTTACAAGCTGGTGGTACCATCCCCAAGTGAGGCTGTGGTAAGCAAGGAAGCAAAAAGCAGGAGACATGGGATTTATGCCTGACTCTGTCTCTAATTTGTCTTGTCACCTTGGGCAAATTGCTTTATCTCTTGGTGTTTCTGTTTCCCCATCTCTTCTACCACGTGCATAATTATAGTTCACTTTATTTGGGAAATGCTTTGAAATCTCTTTATAAAATGCAGCATGAAAGAGGAAGCTATCATTATTGCATACTTATAAAATATTGGGATGTGGCAGACAATAAACATCAAACATATGAGATTTTATGCATATAAAGTGTTTTGTTTTATGAATAACTTGACCTTATTGTAATAATGATTTTTAACAAGAGATACTCCTATAGAATTTGGCAAAAGCTCAGATTCTGTTTCCACAGTGGAATGATGAGAGAAAAATCTAAATCAATTCTCACTTCTAGGAACACTATGCCCTCCTGGAAATAGCAAGTCCACCAGAGGTTCCTCAGTGGAAAATTATGCAATATAGCAATTTCCTGCTTTTCTATCACCTAGGTTAATAAAATCTCTCATTTTACAGCCTGTGAGTACTTACATTGTACTCAATAAGTCTCAATCCCCTCCCTCATTTTCCGTCTCTCTCTTTGAAAACTGAAACTGAACAAAACTTACAAAGTTTGGTTTTGTTTTGATTTACTCATGTACAGGTAAGATTGAATAGATTGATGCAAAGCTGTGTTTTCCAGAGGTTGAATTCACTCATACAGGAGCCTTCTACTTCTTTTAGTACTTCAGTGAACAAAATGAAAGAGGTGCCCAGAGAAGTTGTGGATGCTCCAGAACTGGAAGTGTCCAAAGTCAGACTGCTCAGTACTTTAAGGAACCTGGTCTAGTGAAAAATTTGCATTCTCAGGGCAGAGGGCCTGGATCTTTATAGGTCTCTTCCAACCAAAACCATTTTGTGGTTCTGTTCATGTATTCAGCCACTTCTGCAGTGTTGCTCATCAAGGAGCCTTTCTCAACGAGGAGGATTGTAAAGGGCACAACATTGAACTAATTTTCCCCTGGAGTTTATAGCAAATAATTTTTCACCTGCTCTATTTGAGAAGACAGCAGTGGCCAGGTTGTGAGAAGAGCAGGAGGATCTGCCTTGGCTTTCCTGCCTGTGCTTCTGCTGCCATAATCCATGTACTTTCACTGTCAGGCTGAAGGCATCTCAAATGATGGCAACGTTCTTGAGATGATATACTGAGGACTCATATAAGCTTGAAAAGTAAAACAAATTTGCAAAAGCTTTCAGGAATTATATTGTTTGTGTGGTCTGTGAAGAAACAAACTTACTGCTTTTTCCTTCTGCATCATCTTTCTGTAGGACAGTCCTCAATAGAAATTTATTTATCCACTGTCCTGCTAAGACTATAATCCTTAACATGAGTGATAGCCCAGAGATTAAGCTGGGCAACACTGAACTGAAGATAAATGGATGTGGGGAAACAGCTTTTTGTGAAATGCCCCTTGATTGCACATTAATACTGACACATTCTGAAAGCTTACCTGAGTCTTGAAGCATAATTCTCTGCATGACTTAACATGGCCAGCCAGCATTATTATAGACCAGGATAATAATGCATATAATAAATGTATAACTTACTTGCTTCTTACTCCATAATCCACTAACTTCAGAGTCATGTTCTAGGATGTCCTAAGGTTACTGCACTGACAATTTATAGTATGCAGCACTTAGAGCTGCAAGCTCAGAAACACTTGGAAGTGCGTTTGCAGAAGAGTGTGTATTCATTTGTATTGTCATATATTGTTGCAGTAGATGACTTCTCAATAATCACATTCTCAAATTAATCACTTTATCAAACTCATATTTGGCTTCAGATAAGCATAGTCTGATTTGATTTCCAATGGAAAAAACTGTTATAAATAAAGGAAAAGCTTTCTGTAGAGACATAATATAGAAATTGCACAAGCAATTTTTAATTTTTTGTTTCTCTCTGTGTAATTCTGCCTGTGAATGGAACAGGTAAGAAATTAAAACTGCTCCCCGATCATTGGAGATAAAAGACACAGTGTGAGTTGATTCCAACTTTTTACAGCACAGAAGTAAAAAGTATCAATTGAAGCTGTGCTGTTTGTTTGAGGTAACACTTGGAGGAGCGAATGCATTTGATTAAACATCAAATTCCAAAAATCTGAAAACCTTCTAATAAGTTAAGTGAACCAGTATTGTCAACTTTAGCCAAAACACTAGGAAGAGTCAAGTTTACATAAAAGAGCACTCTGTTGCAATCACGATATTAACAGTATGAAGTGGTATCAGCCATCTCTGTCTTTGGACCGACTCCAAACACTCAAACTGATGCATATATTTGTATGTCAGACACTGCAAAGAGTGTTCATATGACAAACATCCCATAATTGCAGTCCTCGATCTTCCAAGAAGCTGGTATCTATAATTATAATCATGGTCTGAAAAAAAACCCCTAAACAAACACTGCAGGTTTACCGTAACTGGGCAGTTGATGCTTGTCTCCACTTCTGCCACTGAAGTGACAAAATAACCAAGTTATGCTCTCATCTGCTTTGTTATAATGCTACATTTGCCCTCACCTCAGTATCTTGCTGTAACCTACAATTAGGTGTCCCTAATTTTTCATGGAACTGATCAAAGGTTGTTCAATTCAAGGCTGATTTGGGAATATGCCAAAAGTCTGAGGGTGGACCCTAACTGGCATTCAATAGAACCGGTTTAAGCAATTGTTTCTTTAAACACCACAGAATTTCCACTACAGGTAATAATTCTGTTAGCCAGTTCTATGTGAAAATCAAGTCCTGAATACATTGGTGCAGAGAGGCATGTTATGGTGTCATCCAGACCATTTGGGTAATCTTTGCTTTTCTGTTCTAACTGAAGAACCTTAAAAAGCTCAATTCAGCAGAACAGTGTTTGCTTGAAAAAGGATTTTTTGTATTTCTGCACATGTTACAGGACTGGGGCAAGGGGAGGAGACAGAGCCAGAGCTCTCTTTGGAAGAGATGAAGCTCACCCTGAGAGAAACTGTGCTGAAACTGCTGCCTTGCCCTGGAAGCAGTGAGCCATGAGGTTATGAAACACAGAGATGCCAAGCACGGCATTAGGGAAGCACACATCCGTAGCAACTGCATGCAGGTGAGAGGCACAACACACACTGGGCCCAGAGCTGCTGTGTGTAAAAGGAAGTGTTAGGAAGTGTTATCTTGTTCCATCTATGTGTTTAGGGTAGAGGCTGTCCTAAGTTCCAGATACCTGTGGTGTAGATCCCTGTGTGTGAGGTGGCCAGCCCAGGCTGTCTCCACAGTCAGGGAGAGAACCAGGCATGCTGAGGGCGTAAGTCGTGTGAGCTGTTCCAGACATGTCCTTTAGGAGCAGGTGAGCCATGCCCTAGTTCCCTGTTTGCACTGATTTGCTCCCTGTTGTCTGTAAAAGGGGACTCCCCCATGACCAGCTCTGAGGTGAACTTCTACGTTTATTAAGATGAATTCTGCTTTCCAGACGCTGCACAAAACCAAATAGGTTGCATTTGTTTTTCTAGCTGCACTTTTCTATTTATTTTCTCAGACAGGGGGATGAATAGTTTCCACTAAGATGTGCCCTGCAGACTCCAGGATGATCCTGGGACCATAAAAGCAAGAGGAACCGCAAAGCCATACACAGCAATAGCAGTGCTGAACATGTCACTGCCTAGGAGTAAAATTAGGGGACCTACATAGATCACCTGAAATTTATCCTAAAACAAGATTTTCTGAACATGATATTACACTGTTGAAAATTTTCTGTTAATTTTTTTTTTGTTGGTTTTTTTTTTAATTTTTATTTAAATTAAATAGCAGCTCAACATTTTGATTTCTCAAGATCACAAACTACATGCTATCACATACTTTTAGACAAAATCTAATTCAAGCATCCACTGGCAGGGTAATTTCTGTGTGATACGTATCTGCTGTCAGATACAATGCAGCTTTCTGAAAAGCAAAGAGTGGTAAGATAACTTGGTACATTGTCTACTTCATTTGGAGTAATTTCAAGGAATGCAGCTTTAAATACCAGCCTATTCAACACTACTATCAAAGTTTTCCTCCTAAACTTCCAGTTCCTTTAGATAAATGAGCAAATCCCATCAGGCTGAAAGGACCATGGGAATGCAGGCAGCCTGCTAAGCTGCTGCAGAAACCTAAGGGCTCCAGGCACAACAGGCTGGGAGGAAGTGATGTGCTTTCCCACTCTCTGTGAGGGTGATGCAATGTGTTGTTATCCAGCACTACTTTTTTTTTCTTTCCTAGCTTAAGCTCAAGGGATCAACAAACACACCTGAAGGCAGAAGGGATGTGTTTAAACAAAGGACACATGAACAGATTCAAACCTCAGACTTAAAACAGGCAAACAAAAAGACTGCATAAGGGAAAAAGGAGGCAGTTGTAGTAATTGCAAGGGCAAAACCATGCAGAATAATGAATCCAGCAATAAACTGCTGCCAGCACACACAGATTTCCAGTTAAGTCTGTGGACTGTTCCACTGCCAAGCCCTGCCTGTTGTGGGGGGCACAATCGGGTAGAACATTTTTTTAAGGATTAAGTTCTCTTTCCAACTTGTCTTCTCTCCATATTTGGTTATGCTATGGTGTGAGTGTTTGGCTGACTGGCTGGTGAGCCAAGAGGACTTATGCCTGCATTTGCTTCTGCTGCACACTCCCACTTGCAGCAGTACCCCTCACAGCCCTACTGACTGGCTTCTTTACTTGCAGCTTTGAGTTGCTCAGGTCTGTAGCTGTTTGTTTTGCCAGTAGTGAGTCATACTACTCCAGTATGGATGAAATAAAGTCATATGGAAACTGTGAAAGCTCCATGTTAAAATGTCATACTCCAGAGGTAAAAATTGTTCTTGCAAAAAAAGTAGGTAGAGGTAGATATTCATGTATCAGCCCTGGAATTCTTTATAATGACAAATAAGGGCAATACATTATAAGTTCTCTTTTAATGCTCCTACCTTAAACAGAGAAGGAAGGACTTTATTTGTTGTTTCCATTGACAGAGAGCAAAGTGTCTACCACTGGCTGTGCTTGGACCCTTTTCTACAGTTGCTCTCTGCAGATCACCCTAAAACAAAGGACTCAAGAAGCCCAGTCAATGTAACTAAAAAAGGGAGGATAGCTGGAGAAAAGAAGGCAGAGATAGATCCCTTGGTTGTGGAAACCCTCAGTTAGGTGCCCCCCTCAGAGCCCATTTGCAACTTCTCCCATCTTTTAGAACACCTGAGTGTACATTAGAGACCAGAAGCCGCCTTGAATGGTAGGGGGTTAGGTGAAAGCAAAGCTGGCTAAAGCCCCTGTTGGACACATGCTCCTCTTGCTGCTTATAGTTTTAAGTGATTGTCTGGAATTTCATCTATTTTTCAATTACAATTAACATAAACCGGCACTTCCTCACCATTAGTGCTGAAACTTATTTTTGTCACGAACGAAAAAAACAAAGAGGTATAATCACAAGAGGAAGAAGATAGTCTTGCCTATTAGTCAGTGCATGTAGCCAGGTTCTTTTAGAAAACAGTAATTAAGCATGAATAGATTAGCTCATAGAATCATAGAATATCCTGAGTTGAAAGGCACCCATAAGGATCATTGAAGTGCAATTCTTGGCCCTGCACAGGAAATCCCCAAGAAACACATCAAGGCCTGAGAGCCTTGTTCAAACGCTTCTTGAATTCTGTCAGGCTTGGTGCTGTGACCACTGCCCTGGGGAGTCGATTCCAGTGCCCAGCCACCCTCTGGGTGAAGAACGTTTTTCTAACATCCAGCCTAAACTTCCCCTGACACAACTTCAGGCCATTTCCTCAGGTCCTGTCACTGGTGATCATAGAGAAGAGATCAGTGCCTGCCCCTCCTCTTCCCCTTACAAAGAAGTTGCAACTGCAATGAGGTTTCCCCTCAGCCTCCTCTCTTCCAGGCTGAACAGACCAAGTGATGTCAGCCTCTCATCATTTGGCTTCCCCTCAAGAATCTTCACTGTTTTCATTGCCCTCCTTTGGATGATCTCTTTCTTGTATTGTGACACTTCAAACAATATTCAAGGTGAGACTGCCCCAGTGCAGAGCAGAGTGGGACAATCCCCTCCCTTGCCTGGCTGGCGATGCTGTGCCTGATGCCCCCCAGGACACGCTTGGCCCTCCTGGCTGCCAGGGCACTGCTGACTCATGGTCAACTTTCCACTGACCAGGACCCTCAAGTCCCTTTCCAAGGTGCTTCTCTCCAGCATCTCATTTCCCAGTTTGTATGTTTGGTTGTCCTGTTCTGAGTGGAGAATCCAACACTTGTCTTTGTTAAACTACACATGGTTGGTAGATAATTCCAACCTTTGCTGGAAATGATAGGCAGAAACTAGAGGACACACTGAGGGTATTAAATGTACAGGAGATTCCTAGTATGATTTTGTATGTCAGATGAAAGATGGGGATTATTCCAAGGGGAGGGGAAAAATGCAACTACAAACATTCATTAAAAACATCCTAAAACTGATCATTTAGGGTGTTGGAGGTTGCTCAGAGTTAGCTGGAGGGTTTAATTACCCTGCATTTCTTGGATGAGTAAGCTTCTTGACTTCTTTTCAATGTGCTGACCAGAGGACATATGTAAGCTTCACTGTATTTAGTAAATACCTTAGGGTAGACGAATTCCAAGTGACGTCCACATGGTTTCACGCAGCAAGATGGTGACATGTCATCACCATCAAGTTATCATCACACAAATTGTCAACATGGCCATGTTTTTCACTAGTGAGTGTGACACCTTAATGACATGGAGTGACATTTTGCTTCTTTTCCTTGCCTGTAAGTCTCAGAAGTGTGGCTCCTTCCTAACCTAGTTTTAAGTCCCATCATTTCTTTTGTATTGACACACGAGCATGACTCTTGCACACGCACACTACAAAGCAAGCAGTCCCCTCCACATTTTACGAAGGCTTAGCACAGAAGGAGCTGGGCACCAAAGGATCCTGAACAGCAAAGAGACCCTGCAGAGGCAATCCAAATTTGAGCAATCTCTGACTAAAGCTTTAACCCTAATAGATAATTTCTGCCATGTTCAACAGCTGAAATGAATTTGAAGGTCCAGATTCATTAAGCTTCACACTTAAGGAAGGAGCTAGAAATACTCCTGTACAATTCTCTCTGGGCTCCCTAGCCCAGATGTGTCCATGCAGACCAGCAAAGAAAATGTCTCCCAGTCAGTCAGCAGGGCGATGGGACATCTTCTCTTTAACCATCTCACTAAGAACTGTGCAAACTGCAGGTGCGGATCCAAAGTGCTCAGTTAGATATTTGTTATGCTTAGATGAAAGGAATTGACATGTTTGGTACACATTAGCTTAGAGAACAATAGCAAGAAACCGTTTTTAATGCTGCATATGACCAGTATTTCAAGAATATGAGTTTTAGAGGTATGCCTGTTGACTTTAATCAGTCTCCACTTATGCTCCTTACATATAGATGATGCTTCATCTTCATAAAAGGCTCCATATTTCTCACATCTATGTGTGATATGCTCCATACCATAGCACATCCATTGATGTCTTTGCAGCTATGCATTGACATACAATTTTAAGAATTCTTTTATATTTTCAAATGTTCTCTGCACTAGGGGACCACATCTAGCTTATTATCCACTTGGCTACTAATTTCTTAGGCATCTGTGCTTTCCTTGCTGGGATCAGGAGATTCAACCAAAGATATAAATAAAAAAACACAGTCTAGGCTTAATTTTATTTTCTTCATCCAGGTAGCTTAGATGTAAAAGTTAAACATGTTGTACTGTAGATGAGGTTGTTGGGCAAAGTAAAAATGAGTGTTTAAAAGAGAATATTTTAATGCTTGATCTGACATTAATCTCCAAAAGGTGAAATACTTATTCACATAGCTATTCAATTTAACTTCACTAACAAAATAATTTCAATTCAGTTTCTTGCAATTATCATGCTGGTTTTATGGTAACATCTGAAGAAAATAAGAAAAGTTGAAGTTCTATTTTTTATACTATGTTATAGAGAGTTCTAATATTATGCTTCAGCTTACCAAAAAGATACCATCCCTTTGTGGGTTATAAAAGGAGGGCTCTGATAAAAAGTCAGAACATATCTCTGAGTATTTCTTCTGTTAATTGCCCTGATCTTATGAATCTACATGGATGCCATGACTAAAAATCTTACTATTCTTTATGCAGTGACACACACCAGCATGGACAGTGAAGACATTATCTAGTGGGCCTTACAAATGTTTTATAAAAATCTGTGTGAGCTGTAAGTATTAGGAGCTAATAGAATGCCCCTATAGCCGAAGATGTTAACATTTCCTGAAAAACAGACCAAACTTGCTTATTATCCACACATGGATACCTTTCTGCCTATGAAGAAAGTGCCTCAAAAAGAAAACACAAGTATAACACTGAAGAGTTTGAAATGCATTGTCTTAAGGTGCTTTCTCACAATGTGCTACTCCTTTAGAACACAGTATAATTTTTAAGCCATAAATTCTAACAAAAACAGCTGATAACACAAATTAATCCATGAGCTGATGGAAATGTTTCATTACTCTTTCTTTGACAACTCTCAATGTTTTATTTTTACACTGACAATGTCGATTTTCTGTTACTTGTGGCTTTTTCACTATTTGGGAGTTTATTATTTTTTTAATTATTGTATTTCTTAAATAATTTGTGGTTTGCAATCTGATCTTTTTTGATATGCCCCTTGGGACCAGTACTGTTTGTAATTGAGTGTGAAAAACAGAAGTGAAATGATGGTCCACTGGTAACTGAGTAAATAAAGGAGCTAAGGTAATTAACAGGAAACTGATCCTATTCTTATTTAGCATATATTTTATGCCTTGAGAAAAAGGAATCTCTCTCTGTGTTTGCTATTAGATGCAAATATCACTGATCACTTCAGTCCAAGTGTTGTGCAGTAAAGGCTTTGGAAAGAAGTGTAGACTACCACTGTGTGTTGTGCATTTTTGTTTTTAAGGCCAGATATCCTATTTGCTGATATATCAAAGTAATATTTGTTCCATTAACTATCTTTAGAGTGGTACAAAACCAGATATAAAAATAATAGATAACACGGCTGATGCCCTGTCTCTGAGCAAAGATCCACTAACCAAAAACCCAACTCTTTTACAGGATTTTTTTGGATACCTTATTTCATCAGTCAGTGGTACTTCAGCACATAATGTCTTTCAACAGCTAATGATGTAAGCAGATGGGACTTCTTGCTGTGAGTCAGCTTCATATTCGTGATGCATCTTCATTAACATTTTAGTCCAGGTGAGGAGGGAAGTGACTCTCCCAATCCCTGGACTTAGCTTTGGCCTAAGAGAGCACCAATTGGATCAAACTCCAGCCACAAACAAGCATACAGTCCATGGAGTAAAACAGTCCATGTGACAGGGATTTTGGGCATCTTCTGTAGAGCCTGTCCTCTTGTTCTGTACTGATTGCTAATGCAGACATGGCCTCAGAGTGCTCAGTGTTGCTATTTTGGTAAAAAGTTGGTGGGTGTTTTGATGATCAAAACACGTCACCACTGACAGTATATGTTTCTTTAAAACAAGAAGTCTTGGGGGGAAGAGACCATATTTTTGGAGGGAAAGGTGTGGCAGGATAATTGAAACAATTCAGTACTGTGGAACTCACTGGTGTGTGGAGGTTGGGGGCTTTTTGATTGACTTGATTCCAATTTCTTATAGGATTTTAGACTTTCTATATATTAAGTTAAGAATGATAGTATCTTAACTTTATGAAAAATATATTTTAAAATTATTATTCCATTTCCAAATGAGAATATATTACCTCAAAAACAAAAAACCAAAACAACAAAACAACCAACCAACTAATGAACAAAAACAATTTATCGTCTAAATCCACAAAAACACTTCCATGATTTTGAAAGACCAGAGTTTCTTATTGCACTAGGTTTCAATTTTCAAGGGAGCTCTTTTCTTAAACTATTGCCATACTGGCACAACTATACCAGATACGGCCAAGCACATGTTTCATAACAAAACCATATACTCCAACTCTTTTCAGAAGCTGCTGCCACCTTGCAATCCCTCTATCTGCTGTGAAGTATTATTGCCAAGGAAAAGGTGGCAGAAAATTAACTTGTACATCCAGATTTGTGGTATATGCCCAAGGAGCCTCACCTTTGCTCCCGTTAGCTTGTTCTCCTGCAAAAAAACCTTTAACAGTACTCTGCATTCATGAAATTTTGTGCATTTGCAAAGAGTCAAAAGAAAACAAATTTCTGTCTAGTGGTGCAGGCTCTGCCCCTTCCAAGGAGGCACATTTCTGAGCAGGCAGAACAGCAAATATTCCCTTCCTTTCCTCACCTAATGCCCTGCCACCACCCACAGCATTTGGACTCCTCCCAAAGTAAAAAATGACAGCTGTTTCTCTTCTCAACCTGAAAGATGTGGCATTAAAAACATTAACACAAAGGTGTGTGAATCTTGAAGTGCATGGAACTCACCTTCCCTGCCAAGGCAGTGGAAAGATTTATAGTTTCTAATTTATTTGGGTTTCACCACTTTTAATGTGGTAAAAATGATATTGCTTTTTTAAATCCTGCTACTGCTGTTCCCAGACAGGAATAAGTGGATGCTGCAGTGCGTTTTTTTAGGATGGTCACATAGGAGTGTGCACAGTCAACTTTGTGCTTATACAACAGTTGATCAGTTGTCATGGTACAAAATCTCTGTAGAAGGTTTTGGACATTCTGTTAGAGCATCCAAGGTCAGGAATGGGCTTTGTATTTGACTCCAGTTATAGCCATTTGTCTGCAGGCATTCTGGTTTTATTGGGCACAATCTTACCTCAGTTTCTGTGCAACTTCTCCCTCTTGCCACCCAGCAGGTAGGATAACATTCCCAGTGGAACAAAACCAGCCTGTGATTTCAGCTTGGACACTGAGAAAGAAAGGGATCCCCTCAAGGAAACAAGGACCAGTGGGGAGAAAGATGCTCAAGATTAGGGTGGTGGTGCTCAGCTGAAAGGGTTCAGACAAAGGCAACCCAAGAGAAACCAGAGAATGTTTTTTATCATCATACCATGAGCAATGACAGCTGAGGCTTGATGCCATACATGTATGAGAGGCAATGGAATGATTTGAGGTTGTAGAGGGCCTGACTCAGCCTCCTGGTCAGCAGGGGTGGAAGTGCTGGGGTTGACCTGCTGTGGCCATTTGGGTAACCCAAAGGCAATATCCTAATTTGAGTAATTCCAAGGCTTTCAACAGTTTCTTAATCTGTGGGTAGCCACCCTGCTGTGTCACACTTTTTAGGGAGAGAGAGGCATCTTCTCCAGGAATGACCAGCTTCCTTTTTGCCTGGTTCAGTTTCAGCAGTTCCTTTTCCTGCCTTTGCTGTGGCATCGAGATAAAAAAAGATTTATTTATGTGTATATATATGTTTAAAGTTGCTGTTTGTACTAGAAAGAAAGGATAAGGTTGATATATCAGCAAAAAAATTAAAGAACTTCCTGAAGGTCATATTAAGACATGCTTCCTGACACCAACTTCAGTTAGTGAATGGAATCTCAGATTGCTTTGGAATTCTGCCCATGTCTAAGAGCTTTCTCTTACCCCTTGGCTTGACTAGTTTTCAAAAATCATATTACAAACAAACAAAAATCAGTTTGCCAACACTGTGAGCAAAGCACATGTTATCTCTAACTCTTGTTAAAGAGCAGCCAATCACAATGCCCTATGACTCAGTTATTCATAAACTGGTCTAATTTTCCTGTGAAAACTATAAAAAAAGTTTTGAACTGCTCGTATACAAATGCTTTTAGATCAGCTCAGCTCTATTTTTGGAATGAGTTCTCATGAACATGCTGGCAGTCAGTCCTTCTCATATTTATATTTTTCATTCTGTCTGAGTTTAGGGGAAATATGTGTCATTTATAAATTGGCTTATTATAGCTTTGTGTTGAGCTCATATGGGGAACACACTGATCTAAAGTAGATTCCTTCATTATTTTAAATTGTAGCCCTAACAGAGGAGCTAAATACACAATTATATACTCATAATAACATGACTCTGGCCAAAGGGCAGTGGGGAGGTGTAAGATGCTGAGTGAGCCAACTGGTCAAGCAACAACAGCAGTTGTACAGCCAGCCATTTTCCCCAGGGCTTCCTTGAAACCCAAAGAGCACTGTTTACATTAGAAAACCTTCTCACAGAAGAAGCTCAGGCTGGGTTAAGAGCAGTGGCTAGTCTTACGTGGGGCCTTCTCCCTCCCTTCACAGCACTGGTGATATCTGGCAGCCCTGGCTTGGCTCTGACAGTTGGACTGGCGTTTAGGTGCCAGCTCCTGTCCACAGTGCCCACCTATCCGTGTGTACAGGAAAATACCCGACTGTGACAGAGCATTACTGATGGATTTCCACCACAGTATTATGTTGGGTCTCTGGGACTTTGGGTTAAAATGTATGATGTTTTTAATGAGATCTGGGATGCTTCTGCTCTGGGGAGCTGGAAGCTGAGTGCAAGCAGACAAAAGCACTTGAAACTTACTAGGCACTCTGAAGGATAGGTTCTGCTTGGAAAAGTCTCATGAACTGAGAGTTAATCATTCAAAGAAAAAGAGGAAAGATAGCAACAAGATGTAGGTCATGCTCTGGAAGAGTAGATTAGGGATGGATCATTTGCAAATGCCATTCGGCTGGCAGCCAGTCTTGCCCTCCTGGTAATGAAATACACCCAGCATTTGCTATCAGTATGAACACAGTTTAAGATTATATATAGGCTGGACTTGCAAAGCATGACTTTTCCAAAGGCATAGAATTTTTTAGCTTGTATTCGTCACACATTCAGAAGTATGATACACAGCCATTGATACATGCTGCAGTGCAGGATAGGGTAAAACGTCCATCACATTTGTTATTGAGATAGGTAAAGAAATTCTTTACTTCAAAGCTCCATTTCATCAGTATTATGAGACATTTCTGATTTGTGAGGAGAGATTAAAACAACAGTCCAAATTGTAACAGACTCATTGTCCACGGTAAGAGGAAGAAGGGGATTGCAACTTGCCCTCCTAATTTGTTCCTCCCTCTTCCTATAAGGCTGGACAACTTACCTGTGTGAGTGCTTCTGCACCCCACAAAAGGATAATACAGCCTCCATGCACTGAGCTCCTTGTGAGAGATCCTGTTCTCTGGGTCTGCTCCAACCCCAGGGCATAGCCTGAAGCAAAGGATGTAGGGGTGTGTTTAATTTGCATGACCTACTCCTTTGCAACTAGAAAACCAGGCCAAAAATAATTTCCTCAGGGCCTTTCCATTGATTCTTACTTGAAGGTGCTGTAAAAATACAATAGAAGATATATAAATATTCAAGCACCACTCACAGATCCACTTCTGAATAGCGTGAAGAAGAGAGGAAATAAAAGTGCCTAAAAGTCAGGGCATGATGTGCATTCAAAGTACCAATATCGAAAAAACATGAAGGAAGAGGAGGGCTTAAGCTTGAGTAAAGCTTGGCTGCAATACACAGTAACCACATCATATTTCACACACAAATCCATGAGGAAATAGATCCTCTCCTCAAATTCCCTAGCTGTCACAGTGTCAGAGTCCACTGTTTCCTTCACAGCTCCTTCTGCATAAGAGTCTGTAACATCACCATTTTTCTCAGCAGTTACACACACTTACCTGACAAAGATTTCCCAGTGTTTATCTGGGCACTTTGGGACACTCTGACCTTGAACAGGAAGGTCTACATGCACCTACCTGTCAGCCAGGGGCATCTTTGAGGTGGGGTGAAAGGAACTCCTGCTGTGGGAAAACAGGCAGTTCCAGGTGTTGGTTATTCCTCCCTGCCGTGAGGTAAGACCAAGGCCACCTTGTGCAAGAGGACATTGCAGGGACCCGCGGGAGGTTCGGTGCTAGAGCACTTCTCCCTCTCACACCGGGGAGAAGGGGTTGGCACCTCCTTTGTCAGTCACACCGAGCTGCTGAGAGCCAGAGGGCAGGGATTCCCACCACCCCGAGCCAGTTCAAAGGGATGTGCTAAATATATGCAAAGGCTATGAAATCAGAAGCAATAGGGAAAGGGAAGGCTGATTATCTGTGGACCTTCTAGAAGGCTGTACTGAGTCGTTCCCTCGGCGAGGAAGAAAAAGGCTCCTCAGGACACCAAGTGCACTGGGTCATGCTTGCTGTGTCCCTGCTTTTAAGCAGAGCCACTTAGCCTTTTTCTTTCTCTCCTTCAGCAGTAAAATCAGGGGTAAAATCAAGAGAAAAGAAAGTCTGTTGGCTCAGATTAGGACAGATTCATTTATCAGAGCTTTCTCGTCAATATAGGGGGAAATAATTGTTGTGGACAATACAAGAATTCAATCATGTTTATGGATAGCAGTGGCCAAGATTACATTGCCATGCATTTTATGCACTGGCATGTAAGGAGATGGCACATTCTCCTGTTCATTATCAGTCAAAACTCTGATTCAATAAAAGATGAAAGAATTACATTAACCCACTTCCCCTGCCATTTTGGAGGACAGTTGGTGTCCAATCACAAAGTGCTCAGAGGTGTGTGGTGACCCTAAGCAAAGGAAATGGAGAAAACAGGTCTCTTGGTGCCCTGACTGGAATAGTTATGCAAGAACCAGGCACAAACCACTTCAATATCTAGGGCAGGCACCGTCCCCAGAGAAGGGAAAGGCAGGGAGCTCGAGGCAAGAAGGAGAGGTGTTGTCAGGGACGGGAGCGTGCGATGCAACCTGGCAGGAGAAGGCAGCAACCGAAGAGGCTTCTCATCAGAGAGCAGAGATGAGGTGACTCACTCTCCTGGTGACTTGGCTGACATGTGATCAGCAAAACTGCACCGAGGTCTGGGCACCCCGCTTCTAGAAAGCAAAGCTGGCTTTCTAATTTCTGTCAGATCCCTGGGCACAGGGAGGTCAAGTGGTGCCAGCAATGTTTTCTGGGCTAGGGAGGCTGAATTGTCCAAGCTGGGAAAACTGACTTGAAGAAAATTAGGAGAGTTTGGGTAAGCTACAGGCAATTTCTGTGACAGGATTATTTGAAGGGTGGAGGTGAAAAAGGGAGACAAATCATCTACGGCAGAGCAGACACTATGGCCGCATCATTATGTATTTGTACAACACTTAAAATGTGATCTGACATTTTATAGAACAAATACAAATCCATAGTCTGAGACTCTTATGCTCTAGTCAGAGGCGTAATAGGATGCATGTCTGAAAGAGTGAAAGGCAAGAAAATGGAGATTAAGATTTCTTAATTATAAGTAATGTGCTGAAACTAACAGGACAAACTTAAATTGAAATTAAAATACAAATAGATCATTAGAGCCATTGCAAAATCATCCAAGAAAATTGTTTAAATATTGCATTTATCACACCTGAGCAAAGTGTCATGTATAGTATCACCTGAAAAATGTATGAAATGATTTCCCCCTGGAGGAATTCACAAACTGTTTCACACAGGACAAGGAGAAGAGATGGGGTCTCAGCAAGGGGAATGCAGAAACAATGCAAACAGAAGAGAATTGGACACAAGCATTGAGCTCTATGTTCTGCTCACAGAAAATCCAGAACAACCACTGTCATATAAAGACCCATTACACCAGTGATATTTCACTCAACTGGGTTTTCATAAATACCAGGAGTATTTTTGGAAGCTGTTTCTGTTGTGTCAAGCATAAGGGCTCGGCCTGTATACTGATTTCCAGAGAGATATGGGCTAGATTCTTTGTCATCATGCTTCCCAGTAAATCATCTAATACCATGAAATCTGTAATACGATTCTGTGTCCCAGCACACCCATCACACTTACTTTATAACTGTTCAAAAGGCAACCTAGGATGCAAAATAGCTATTCTTTAGTAACATTATTCTCTAATATTGAAATATTGGATGCACACAAGATCATCTTACAGGAATTTTATGCCAGGAAGTCCACTGCTGTAATGGCTAATTACACAGGACCCAGATTGGGATCAGTTCTCAGGGCAATTTTATTGATTTCCTCATTCTATTTCTGATTTGTTACACTCCTTCCTCACTGACTTAGCAGCAGTGAAAGTAATGATCAGTGTTAATGCCTAGAAAAGTTGGGGTAGAGAGAAAGAAACTTCCCTCACATTCAGCACAGCAAAGTGCTTCTGGGAGTAAACTGGTCAACATCTTCATCACTAGGTGTAGTAAGAATGTTTGCAAAATATGTCATCTTTCAAAAAAAAATTTTTGTCCTACTTTACAAATCATATTCCACAAGTAAACACATTTCTCACGAAATTGGTGTATCATTCACAATTTGTTCCCCTACAGAAACTTCCTTAGGACTCCAGGAACTGATATTCCAGAACTGAGAGAATAGTCCGACTAGCATAGGAAGTTTTTTCCAATGTGGCTGAGTCTGAACACACTCACTTTTGGACAGATAAGATAAATAGAACAGATAAAGCTTGCCATCTAGAGGAACTGTACAGAAATCCACATTTCTTTCTACTGAATCTCTTCTTGCAGTTACACATGTGAGCGTGAGCAGACCAACAAGAGCAAGTGATATATTTTAGTATTGATCATAACCCATCAGCTACCAAAGAGATTGGAACAAGGTGATAGGGAGACCTGCCTTCAACTTGTCCTTCTTTTGCCATCCAACTTCTCCCTCCTTTTGCACGCACTATAAAGATCCCTGCTCTATCTTGCTGTCACAACTACTCCATGGTGATATTTCCTTCCTACTGCTTTCTGTGTAATAATGAGAAGGGACAGCAAAGGGGTAAATCCCTGCCCTGACATTTTGCTGAGGTGGAGTCTGGAGAATAGGCGAGGGAAAAGCCTCAAAGGACTGAAATATCAGTCCAGGACATCATTCTTTGCTCACCACAGAAAGACAATCTTTAGACTATGAAGAAGGTCACAGGGATAGAAAAGGATCCAGGCCACAAGCTATTGGAGCTGCTTGAAAAATGCAGTGGATAAAGCAAGGGTAGGATGGTACAGCTCTATCCTGCTAAAATTTCAGAGGTACATATCAGTCCCTGTGTAGGTGATGCCTGTTGGTGGGAGTCACAGAGCAGCCACATATTTCTTGGCAAAGTTGATGGCATTTCCAACCTTGCTTTTGGATTGGAATGGAAGGAAGGTTACCATGGTGGGCAGGCATGAATGCATCCAGGCAGCAAGGCCACAGAAAATCAGGTCTCCTGCTCTTGAGGTGAAAGCAAGTTGCCCTGGCTGTGTGCAATCCTGTCGAGGCTGCTGTGCCACTCGCCCTGACCAAACATACAAAGTGACTCCCAGTTACTTTCTCTTGCATAAGAGTGTGTTACGTAAGCACCAGAGGTGGTGCAATTATTTGTCTGGATGGAGCACTGGGCACAAGGTCAGTGACACTGTTTGTTAAATTGCCTCAGTTTCAGACCTTAGCTTCCGCCTCGAGTACAGATGCTTTAAAGAGATTATGAGAAGAGTGAGTACCACTCTCATTTCACTGGATGAAAAGTAATACCTCCTTCCAGCTCCAGGCATAGCAAAAACAGTAAACAGAGCTTTGCATGGATTTCCAATACATTTGGTAGGGAGAACTTCATATAGTTAAACAAATGGCTCAGTCCTGCTTCTTTCGAAATCAAAAGGAGTTCTGCAGTTTACAAACATTAAAAATAGAAAAATGTTCACTGTGCTTTTGCCTTTTCACAGTCACACTGATATCAGAAGAGTCAAGTCAGCTGACAGAGATGCTGCCAACTTACACTAGGGGCAGACACGACTGATTGTGAGCTGTCATCCCTCAGGCTAATTATGAACTCATCAGTTCAAGAATTCTTCTGAGTTCCCTTTTAGGGATCAGTGTGGTTAATCCTCCAAACCTAATTTTTAGCCTTGCAATGACATACCTCAGTACCTATGTTTAACTTCTGAATTACCACACCTTTGGGCTGGGAAACTGATAACAATTAGATGAGTTGTCCCCAGATCAGTGCTGGCCTCATATTTCACCCACCCTGCTGTACCCTATTGTTTAATTATACCTCACTCCTCTTAATAAGACTCATTTATCTTTCTCTCAAGTTTCATACTATTTCCTGCTTTACTGACTTTTGTGATGAAAGCACCAGAAACACTGCTAATTGATGCCCTTCAGGTGACATTAGCCCTTGCAAGAGCATCAATCAGTGGCAGTAAACATCTGTCTGACAAGAATTTTCCTTTTTATATTACACTTTGGAAATTTTAAGAATAGCTAAACCTCTGGTGATAAAGCATGAGCAATACACGGCCTTCATCTGAGAAATTACAAGCACAGGGAGCATGGTAACAGAAGTTTCTAAGATCTCTGGTGACATGGTGGTGATTACAAGATCTAGTTAAGCAGACTGACAAAACCCTTTCATCAAGAGCTGCCCTTTGCACATTAAGTTACATGAGCATAAGCCGGTGAACAGTGTCCATAATAGTCTGTGGGCACAACTGGGTCAGATTGTGTCAGCCCAGGGACAACAAGAGTCTCCAAGTTCAGCTATTAGTTGAAAAATAATCACCTTGGTCTTTGGCCCACATCAGTTACCTGGAAGAAAGTAAAACTCAGGAAGAAAAGCAGCAGAATTCACTGACTGAGGCGTCCAGGACTGTGCAGAAGCAGACTGACCGCTTTGGTCCTTAATCAACATAGTTACTGCTGCCTTCTGTGCCAGATGGAGAATGATCCTGACTGACACACAGAGAGAGCTGTGTGTTTTCAAGAGCAATAGTCCCTAGGTTCAGGCCTTGAGGGCACTTATATGCTACAATTTCCCTGAACAGGCTCCCAGGAACCTCCTCTATCCCTGCTCAGCCCATGTGGGCACTCCAGCACTCCTCCATGCTGCAACAGGCTGGGGCTGAAGAATGCTGGAATTAGGGGACCCTTTTTGATCCCTTTGTCAACCTTTGTTGTGCTGCTATATCTGGTGCTAGCCTAGGGCTGAGGGATATATTTGATAACCTCTCAAGGACTCTTCTCCCTCCATTTTACTGCTCTTCTCTAATACACTATGGTGATTTTCATCCTTGAGATCATTTGCACATCACTGCAAATATTGAATTCTTGGGAAACTTCCAAGAGACATGCCGGAAAAACCCAACTTTGTGCAACGCCTCTGTAGTTCAGCTAGATAACATGCATATGAGGATATCCCATCAAAGGGAAGAAGAGCCCATAAAAGTAAGAAATGTTGACTGCAAGGATTTTCAGATTCACAAATCTCAGCTGCTATGCTTGCAATATTAGCCTAATACAATAGAAAAAAAAAAAAAAAGTTTGGAATTATTTTGAGCTTTGCCATCTCAGCCGACAAAGAATTTCGGTCCTAACAGCTTCTCAACTTCTTCACAATAAAAACACCCTACTGATTCTGGTTTTTCATCACCTTGGAATTCGCGTAGGTTATTCATCACCTAAGCATGGGGATTTCAGTACGATACTCGAGGGAGGGTTCTCTGCTCCCATGTGATTATGGTTTTTATCCATGTGTTGCACTGGGACAAATAAACATGCCAAGTGCAAGTGAAAGACAAACGAGGCTGCTCAGCAGTTCAGCCCTTATTTTGTTCCTGTGATTGCCTGAAAATCTCATTGACCTATTCTGCCTGATTCATGCTTCTTGCACTGTATGTGCTAAAGAGAGGAGCACAAAGACACAGTTGTGAACAGCTGTCAACTTCCTCTTGCCTGCTGGCAGTGAGCTGATCAACTGCTTTCAGTTGTGGTTCATTTAGTAAATTAGGAAATTGTACATCTTTGTCTAAAGTTTCAGAAGTACTTGGGCTGCATGGATATTTGACTGTTGCACTGTTCAATCAACCCAATTTTTATAGAACGTTCTACAGGTCATACTTCTGGAAAATCAAATTTGTTAAGTATCCAAAACTGGGCATACGGAAATGGAACTGCCTCAGCTGCACAGCAACTTTCTGAATATTGTGAAGATCCATTTAGAACATATTGAGGGAAGCAAATATGATTACCGTCAACTTTAGAGAGGAAATGTGAAATCACTCAGCAGAGAGGAGTTTAGTTCTTCTGCTGACTTCACTTAGACCAAGATTTCAACCACATTCCAGTTTTGCAAAGAATGTACTAAACATCCCCTCTCTCCCTATCCTGGAAAATAACCCCCCAAACTTTTCCTTGATTAAATCAAAAAGAGAAGCAGTCAGTAAGTCAATGGTAATAGTCTTATACCATTAACTCGGTGTAAGGTTTCATTTAAAACTAAATTCAGAGCCAGTCTGAGGAGCAAAAATGGATGTATCACAGCCAAGTCTCTAAACTGATAATAATGTAACTTTTTTGACCAGCTTGACAGGGAAATTATGCCTGCATGAACTGTGTGGCCTTTCTCACTCATTCACCAAAGAGCAGATGGAGAACACCATCCAGCCCTGTAGGTCAGGCAGGGATTTTTTGAGTTCTCTGGTTTAAATCCTCCAGCATTCAGCACAGGATATTTGAAGTCCTGCATCATACTTCTCACTGGAGAGGAAGGTTTGAGGATTGCAGCACATGATGCATGAGGAGAACCTGAGGGAGGGTGTCTTCAGCCTAGAGAAGAGAAAGCGAAGGGCAGGGTGTACAATTGCCTATGGGCTGGGGGTAGAAACAAGACCAGTCTTCACAAAAATGCACAGGGAAAGGACAACAGACAACAGCCAGAAGCTGAATTTTGGTCTAAAGAAAGACTTCTTCATCAGAGGGTGGAAAAGCACAGGAAGAAGTTGCCCAGAAACATTGTGGGAGAGACTCAAAACTCAATTGGATATAACCCTGAGAGACCTGATCTAGCCCTGAAGTTTGAAGCACTGTTTTGAACTAGGGCACCGCAAGAAGTTCCTTCAAATACCATTACCCTGACACGGACATCTTGATTACCAAGAGGTTAACAAGAAATTAACGAATACTAGTAGCACTCAAAACAAAATTTCACATGAATGAATTCATGCAAAGCCCATCACACACATTTTAAAAAATTTATTAAGTTGCTACTGCACTGCAATATTTTGTCTGATGAGATGAGAAAATAACTGACTTATAATGAAAAAGGAATCACATTGAAATAGCTTTCTAATCTCATGGTGTTTTCATCCAGCTTTATTTTTAGACAGAAATGGGAAACAGCTGAAAGATGGAGAGGAGAGTTTACTTTTAAGGCATCATTCCCCCATTCTCAAGCCCATTCATGAATCTGTAGCTGCATTTCCAGATGGATTACTGGGCTCATGGCTCCTATTGCCCAAAGGGCACCAAGAGGTCTTGTTCTACTTAGAGCCTCTTAAGAGGCTTCATCTCCTCTGTCATTCATGTTCACACATCCTCTTCCTGTCAGCTGCAGTTATTTCTTCCACAGAAAATCCAGGTTAAGAAAGGCTGAGTGTATGTCACAAGAATGCCAGCATCAAGAGGTCAAAAATCATGATGTTTCTGAGCCAGTAAGTCTTGCTATAGCTAGGAAGCTTTTCAGCTTTTCATTGCAGTATTAAGGTCAGAAGTTTCCTCTTTCTGAGAAAGAGTGCATCTCTTCATGAGGCCTGTCCTTACAATTTTAAGGTTTACTTTGTCATGTAACTGCATTGATTAGCAACTTTATCTCCATGCCCATATCCAGCATGAATATCTTTGTCAAGAATAAGCTAATAACATCACTATTTCAGTGACTTCTATACATGACCTGGTAGTTAGGGGGCTGTAATAATGAGAACTAGTAAAATGAACTGTGGTTTGGATGTTCAAAATCCAAGAAATTGCTTTTATTTATATTAATGCATTCTAGAAGGCTTAGATAGTTTTATTTAGTTCTATTAGTCACTTTTATACTTATTTTCATACTCTTTTCAAACTTATTTTATTTCCTACAGAGAAAGCTGTAGAAAGTCAAAGTATGCCATTTTAATTAAAAAAAAATCCATTATTTTGCTGTGTTCAGGCACTTTTCATCTGATACCACTTTGCCTCTTAATCTCTACCTGTTCCTTCTGGCATAAACCTTATCACCAGAGACTTCAGAAAAATAAGAACACATACTTAAAGCAAATGTCCTACTTTGGTCAGTTTCTGAGAGAGATGTGTGTATATCTTAAGGGATTTCTCTTCCAGAAATTATTTCTCTCTAGCCGTAATGTGATGCCTGACTGTATGCTTCTCCTCCTACATGCTGAATCACTCCCAATTTTCTTCTCTGTGACAAGTGTCATGGCCATTTTTCCAAATGGCTGGTTGTGTAATATCACCATTCAGCTAACTTGTAGTCTCTCTCAATTCAGAAACCTGTGTCTTGTTTAGGCATTTTCAAAGCTCAAATCCTCTTACTAAATGGAAATTATAATCTAAACAAATATTTTGACCATCAATATTTTGGGGCTGATAGATGAAATCAGAAATGCAGCACAGGTTATAATGACCCTTGCAATCCAAACATTCTTATTTGAAGCAGAATATTGATTTAACATAAGTGCAGATAAATATACTAATTGCAATACCTGACAATCTCATTTAGATCACATATAGCTTCTTAAATACATGATTGATGGTTTGTATTGTCTTTCCACTTAAGAAAAAGGGCTGGTAGGAATCCACTTTCATTTTTCCCAATGTTTCATGCAGCTCTCAGTCTTGCTCCACAAAGCTCCACACAGCTCTCAGTCTTGCTTGACTGATTTAACCAATTGTTTCAGATTACCCACTCAATGAAACCTCAGATTTTCTCTTCCTCAACATAGTCTTCACTTTGCACGTAAATAACTCCAAATTACCATGCTGTGCCAGGGGGAAAGGCAAGGGAGACTGAATGAATACCAAGTGACTCCATGATGCCAGTAGGAGATACAAAATACGGCAAGAACTAGACAAAGTCCTTCCCTCAGAAAAGACAATGCACAGTTAGTTAATGAAAAGTCCTCTGAAGCTGGCAAGCTAAATTAGCAATTACTCTTGGCTTTTAATTGTTCTAAAAGTCTCTGGCCACAATATACAACTCCTGTGCTACAGCACAGGGCAGCAGTGGCAGCATTCAAACAGTGTCCCTAGGCCACTGTGCTCTCTTTCACTCTTGCTCTCTCTTTCGCTCTCTCTCCGTCTTCTTTTCTAACTGACCAGACATTTCTGAGGAACACTGTAGCTTTTTTCAGAGTATTGGCTGACAGATAAAGCAACTCAGACAAGAACCTTCTCTTTTTGAGTGTATTAAATCATTACATCAAGCTTTGGATAGCAAGTCAAACAGAAGACTTACATTCTTACAATCATAGAGCCATTTAGGCTGGAAAACACCCTTAAGATCATCGAGTCCAACAGTTAACCCAGCACAGCCAAGTCCACCACATGTCCCTCAGCACCACATCTGCGTGTCTTTTAAATACCTCCAGGGATGGTGACTCAGCCACTTCCCTGGATAGCCTATTCCAATTCTTGACAACCCTTTCCATGAAGAAATTTTTCCTAACATCCAACATAAACCTCCTGTGGCACAACTTGAGACTGTTTCCTCTTATTCCTTAAAGCAGAATAAAAACAAACATTCGACACAAGAAAAATTTAATTTCATTTCAGTATTATGGGGTTTTCTGGGAGAAACCATGACAGAAAATGCAAAGGCTCTGAGGATAAGAAACAATATGAAAGCATTTGGCTAAACCAGTGAAATTACAAATATTTAATACATGACTCATGGGAATTACATCCATGGATGATGGATACCGCTGAAGCTCTTCTTCATTTGTAGAATGGATTCAGCAGTGCAGGGCCTTCTGTAGTCTTCCAGTTTTCTGTAGCTTCTGGAAATAATAACTCACAAACTTTTCATCATGTTTATCTGATTCATCTGTCATAAGTACCAGGAAACAACAGACTTGATATTAGATCACTGCTGGCTTTTCAAACACAGCTTCATGGAAAAAATGGCCCTTTCAAAATTCAAAAGTTGATTTCACTTCTGGACTGAGGAATCATTTCTGCATTAACAATCCTGGCTAGAGTGCTTTAATCTAGATGGGACGCTTACCTCTGAAAGTGAGCAAAAAGCATGAGAGGGGCTCAGATATGGAATATACTGGTTATCTAGGAGAATCTGACATTAAGTTCTGGATTTGAAGCGGGTTTACAAGTTTTGGTTGCAAGTTTGGAATAGATTGGCTCACAAAAGAAATTTGGTTTAACATAGAAATGCACCTAGTTATAGGCTACCCATAAGCCATGCAAGGGAAGAGGCTCTACATTTGATATCAGTGTCATTTCAAATTTGCCATGGAACTGCTGTACTAAATAAAATTCCCTGATTTCTCACATTTTGTCTTACTTTGTGAGTACTTAAGAAACTCCACAGCAATTTTGAGTGGCAAATGCTACAACATGCTTTTTTTTTTTGTTTGTCCCCTTTCCCCATCTTGCCTTTACAATGGTCTGTTCCCCAACAGCCCAATTCTTGAATATCAGCCTTACAGGAAGCCCTCACAGCACCAGCAGAAAAATGACTAATTTTTTCTGTAACACGTTTCTGAGATTATTAGGGAGGTTTCTGCCCATGGCAGTGGTGCTCAAAGATGCCCCATCTGAAACTTCCCTAACATCTCTCCCTGTCAGTAATCCTAAGTGAGTCACTTCACTTCTCATGCAGGGAACCTGCCTATTTTCTTTTCCACTGGAAAGGACTCACAACCACTACCACCCTGAGTGACCAGCAAAGCAAGCAGGTTGACATAAAAGGGAGGGAAGGCAAGCCTCTTAAATGGTGCCTTGTTTAATAGGCACTTCTCTGTCAGTGACTTATTCTGACTTCTCAGGATCTGATTTATGGGCCTGAGGATAGTGAATAGTCTTTATTTTCTGGAAACAAAAAATCTCAAACTGGGTGATGAAAGCATGTGCATCACAACTTTCTCTTAAATTCTCACTGCAGGAAATGCCACTTTTCTTTCTCTCCCACATTTTTTCCTGTTCGCTCTGGTCTTGCCACTGGCACGCTTACCAAGAAGTCAGAAATGTGGGTACATTTTGATTTCATCTTTTGATACCTCAAACTCATATTTCCCCTAATGGCTTGTGCCAAAACACACTTGAGAAGTTCTCTATTCTTGCTGAAGTTCCACCTTGTACTTAAACATTGGTGGCCAGAGGAAAGAGACAAGGCTGCCTCTGAAAACCCACTGTCTCACAGTGCCCATGGAGAGGAGCACTTTGCTTTCTCCCACCCTCTCTGGGGGCTGTGCCTACATTTTCCCCAAGCAGTTGCCTCATGCCAACCGTGTAATAGAGAGACAGGGATGTACCCACACTTCACCTCCATGGGAGTGACATACCTGTTGGGTTACAGAGTCCTGCTCTTCTTCCCCTCTCACACTCAAAAAATGCATGAACAAGTAGCTCTAAGTCACATGTGGATAGTGCCTCGCTGTGCTCATGTCTGTCTCTGGCTGGCCCTGTGAGTCACCAAAGAGTTCCACATAAACCTCATGAGAAGGAAGGGACAAGCCTTCCCTGGGATTCCTACACACACCAAATCCTGTTTAGTCTCCCCTACTGGGTGATGGGTTAGACACTGGGGAAAAACAGTGTTGGATCCTTCCAGGCAAAGAAGAGGGAAATAAACCATCTCTTCTCTCACCATCTCACCCTTGATGAAAGCTCCAACCTCTGGATAACAGATTGCTTCAACAGGATGGACTGTACATATTTTAAAGGAAACCAGTGATTATGAGTTTGTTTTGTGCAGGGCCTGAGTGTGCAGCTGACAGGTGTGTGGCTACACAGACAGAGTGAACACCTCACCTGTGAATCCCAGCACTGATGAGACATCCCTTTGGTCCTGAGCCACACACTCATCCATGAGCCCAGCAACGTCTCCAAGCAGAATTGAGCACCTCATGAGCTCAGAGGTCAGGAATGCAACCATCACCAGCAGACACATCAAACACAATATATATTTTATTGGTTTAATTTCTAAGAAAGTTAAAAAATAGATGAAAGACTTGCATAGCATAATCTCTACAATTTATGAAGAATAATCACATCTTTTATGTGTCCTTCATTTTGATTTGGGTGCAATTTTGACAAAAAGATGACCTAAAATTTTTACTGTATTTTGAATGACACCATTAAAAGTACATAAATCATAAACTGTATCTGAAATATCTTAGTCATATCAGAAAACACAGAGCTCAGAAACTTCTCCTAAAAATGCTGTTGATTTCTGTTTTGTGATTTTAGCTTCCTGGCTATTATTAGAGCTTGTAGTAATCATCATATTTACCTTGAGATTTGAGAAGGAGCTAAGACTCACAGAGAATGGAATGTGCCTGAATAATTCATTGCAAGTAAATAAGGATTTGGTTTTCAAATATATAGAGGACTTTTTACATACAGTACTCTAGAAATACTGTATTAAGTACATTTATTATCCATATAAGACAAACATATATCTGCAATTATTCCAAATATTCAATTTTGCAGTAATTGGAGTACTTAGATCAAAGAGCTTGCATTCATATGAAATGGTCTTATTTTCTATGTACTTGGAAAGTTAAGAAATAAACTCTTACAGAGCATATACTTTTTCTACATAGTGTTTCAAAGTGTTTATGTCCCTTTTGTATCTGCAGTCCTTGGGGTTGAAGTATGCTAAATTTCTTCTTCCTTTGAATTTTTTTTTTTTCACATTTTGTGAGGGATGTTCTTTCTACAAACTTACAGTGCATGCCATTTAAAAGTGACTCTTCATACTTCATGATTTTCCACAGAGTTTTGGCACTGAGAAGAATTTGTCTTCATTGATGGAAAGACATATCAGTACTGGCGGGAACACTCCACTTACTAGAAGGGAAATATTATCCTTTGTTGAGCTGAAAGATTCCTTATGTATTTTCCATCAATCTGAAGCGTTGTGACATTTCCTATCACTGTACCACAAGGATGTTCCTTCTGGGAAAAGCACAGACTATACTAATGAGTATGTTCATACATCAGAGAAAATCTTTCTTTTCCCCCTGTGAAATGGCAAAATTATTCTTGATCTAATATTAATAAGCCACAGAAGAAAGAATGTGTAAGTGACTGTAAATAATAGGTCAAAATGACCAAGCATGACATTTTTAAAGTTCAAATCCTCTCATCTGTAGTTATCATACATTGCATTATGGACATTCACAAACAGTATTTGTCAAGCCACTGTGTACCAAAGTGACTTACTTTGTACTAAATGCAATAACAAGTGAAACAGAGCTTGTTGAGGTTGCTTTCAATTTCCTTTTCTAAATTCTATGCTATTTTAAACAAATGACACAGAGGTGAGGTGAAGAGGACAGAGCAGAGTACCAGAGATCACCTTAAGGTCAGCATACAACAGGTCTCTTCATATTAAATCTGCCAGAGCTGCGCTGGCTTTCTACCCAACAAAGCAATGTTCTGCATAACAGAAAGGCAAAGAGTGAAGCAGTTAAGAGATTTGGATACTAGAAAACAGCTTTTCAAGGTTCCAAAAAACCTGCTCATTACAACCTCAGGTAATTGACTATTAGAGAGATAAACCCCCCGCTTTTCAAAGCAGACATCAAGGAGCAGACCTTGGGCTCTGAAGTGGAACATACAACTCTCAAAACTGATTCTCAGTTTATATACATATGAAAACCCCCTCTCTTTCCATCTATTTTATGGCAGATTGTAAAGAAACAGATAATGTTTCTTCTCATTTCCATTACAAAGCTCTACTGAGAGACTGCTCCAGCTGAAGTGAGTAAAACCAGTTCTTCAAAAGAACAAAAGAAAAAAAAAAACCATTATACATTAAAAAAAGGAGGGGGGGAAAGGAAAGGGAGGAAGAAGAAAGAGCATTTATGAATTCTGATTTGTGCACTGGGTGATGAGCTTTCTTTTTCCCATTCTATGTTGCTCTGTGGAAGTCGCTCCCCTTTCAGAATGACTGTTTGACCAACTCTTTCACAAAGCCGCCTGCCTCCCTCCAGGGATATGCTCAAGCAACTCAAGGATTGCTTCAGCCATGAGCACTTTCACACAGCTGGAGCCAAAATTGCCCCAAGGAAGATCTAAATCATATTGGATGAGAGTTTTGATGGTGCTTTTAGCAGGGTCAAAATTTCACTTCCCAGATGGCAACAGAGAAGCCAGTCTAGGAGAATTTTTTCTTCCAGAAGGACTTCCTGGAAGCATGAAATCATCCCATAGCTAGCCGGACACATGATGAGGGTCATAAAACACCTGCCTAGCCTCAACACATTCAATCTTGATTTACATAGACTTTCCTTTTTTTTTTTTTTTTTTTGCTCTGTGGCTTCCTTTAATTATTTATTTTTTGTAATTTTCACAATAATTGATATTTCAGACTAAGTCTTAGGTTTCAGACATTTGATCTCAGAAATCAGAAAGCATGAGTCTTCTTTAGGAGCTTCCAACAGCCTTTTAAGAAGGGCATTACGAAATGGACAAAGAGTAAGAAAAAAAGAATACTTTGACCTGTTCACAATGGAGAAGCATCCAAACTCAAGAATTCCCTTAAGTGGCCATTAGAGATTGCTGAGGATAAAGTAAGTTTGTATAGAAAATGACTGTATTACTTGAAAAAAATCTCTAATTAGAAATAATGTGTCAGCATCCACAAATATATAAGGAAACAAGAGTGGAATCATAGAATCATGGAATGGCTTGGGTTGGAAGGGACCTTAAAGATCATTTAGCTCCAACTCCCCTTCCATAGGCAGGGACACCATCACATAAAAAAATCCCAGGGAAGACATTGCATAAAATAGGACAGATGGAAAAGTAACAAATGGAAGAGAAAGAAGTTGAGAACAAATGGATGGAATTCCTTCACAGGGAATGTGTTTTGCAAATGGCATCCTGAATCTTCATTATCTTTGTACCTTGTTGGCATCCTCACACACCACTTCTGAAGAATTCCCAATAATTCCCTCTTTTCCATTGCTTTCAGACTGTCTACATATCACCTTCAGTTTCCTTTTGGAAAAGCTGAATGCACTGCTACTCTCATGCCACTCTCCCACTGTTCTCTTCCCACCCACATTGTTTCTAAAATATGTCTTGCATCCTCTCTCCTAATTGGGGTTTTGACAAACCAGCAGAAGGAAGTAGTGTATTATTGTGTTTACTTTCCTTCATTGAGATGTGGCTTTCTGACAATGAAGTTGGGCTTGTTTTGGGAGTCATCCACCAGTAAAACTTGATCAAACCTGTTGCATCCTGAAGCAATTGTGCAAAATAGAGTTATGGCTGCTGCAACCCAATCACAAGCAAAAACATGTAGGTGAGCTGTAATTATCAACAGGTTTGTCATCTGATAACATTTACAGCAAACAGAAAATTACCAGAAGCAAATGAGTGGAAGCTGGTTTGTTGGTTTTTTTGAGTAACAGACTACTGAATTTTCCCTGTAGTTGCCTGAAAATTTCATTTCCACCAGAGAATCTATCCTGAACATTTTTCTTCACTGGATATTGGAGGCTGAATTTCTGTATTCTCCTTCAGCACTGGAAGCACTTGAGACCCAACTGATAAAATATCTGAAAAGGATGAGCGCAAGGGCTGGTTCATCAGGTATATGCCAAAGTTTGTCTGAAAAAAAGCAAAATATTTATTAAGATGCAACGTGTGTTAGGGTAATCAAACCTATAGAGGATCTCACAACCCAGATATGATTAGAAGAACAATATTGCTTTAAGAATAAGGAGGTATGTACTATGTCCATGTAATTAAGAATATTCTTAACTCATTAATTAT
Organism: Orthonyx spaldingii; assembly: GCA_013397795.1. Lineage (NCBI taxonomy): Eukaryota > Metazoa > Chordata > Aves > Passeriformes > Orthonychidae > Orthonyx > Orthonyx spaldingii. The sequence continues at coordinate 670,778 of VZTJ01002382.1, read as the reverse complement.
AATAGACTGGTAAACAAAAGCTAATGCCATGCTATTCAAGAAGAATAGCTTAAGTAAGTGGATAAATAGCATAGTATTTCATCCATAGTATCATGTATGTAATTCACACTCCCTCACAATCTTGTTATTTAATGACTGCTCTGGCTCCTTGACAAATACAGTTAATGCATTGTCACAAACAAAGGCTCTGCAGCATGGGAACACTGGTATGTTCCAACAACAAGGAAGTCTTGCATCTCCTACCATGAATTATTCGCTTTGTTAACAGAACTTTATTCTGTCTGGCTTCTGTGAGTTTTCCTTCATTTGTTTTTATGAATATTTTAGTATGTTTTACAGAAAATATTCAGAAAGTTTATTTTATTATTGCTCCCACTTGTTAAGTGTCATTATCTGTGAATCCATCCTGCATAAATATTGGAAAGACTTAGAATGTCTCTTTGAAAAGAAGAAGGGAATATCCACTTTGTCCACTGACCATGCAACCCTCACAGGCACTAAAAACCTGATCTGAGTGTCTGCATTCTTACGTGAGGTCTTGATCTCAAGCAGCTGAATGTTACAGTTGTGGGTTTGATCTGGAAATGTCACAGGAAGAGACTGGTGTGGTTTTGTGGTTTTGTTTTCCAGCAGCAGAGAATTTAGAAATATGCAAGAAAAAGACTTGTCATCTCATGACAATATTTTCCAATGAATTAGATAATAGTTAATAAAAAAATATGTAAAGTGGGGAAAAAAAGGAACGCTGAAGACCATGTTAAATTGATAACTGATTTTTAGACTTCAGAAAGTCTTTGCTCTACAAATTGAGGACCCTAGAAACCCAATACTAATTTTCTTGTCTCTTTTTGCAGGTTTCAAAAAAATGTATTTTGCTTTGGTAGACTACAGCCAAAATGTACAAGTCATTCTAAAGTGTAAAGTAAATGAATAAGCAAATGAAATTACTTGAAAACAAAATTCTATTATCCTTCTCTATTTCCTGATTACATTCACTGCCATTGTTCAGATCAATGATCCTGAAATTGAGTGAATTACATTTAGAGCAGGTTGAAAAAAAATAGTAGGTAGAAGGAATTGCAATAAATTAAAAAAAATAGCATTAGGTGAATTTAACAGAGCATATTTCACAGACTAAATATGAAGGCAGTATGCTTTCTCCTATTCTTGCACTGTATAATTAAATAAAGATGCAGCAATGAGGTAACACAGAACAGCTTTTAGTCATTGAAGAATTCATGAGAGGTAAGATTGAGACCTACTCACAAATAAGCAAGATGCTGTAAAGCAGAGATCTATCCAAACATGGCCTCAGATTCTGAATTCGGGTCTTTCTGTTTCAATTATAATCCTAAATATCATTGAGAAAAATGGGCCCTAAGCTTAGGTATTTTTGGCTACCTCTGCTGTTTTCCTTCATCTGAGTGGCATGTCACATGTAGAGGGCATGAGCTGGACCTATCAGGCCTATCCTATTCCTGGCACTTTTTGGGTACCAGTGGCTATAATGGTGTCAATGCTTGGTGGACACAGGGTATATCCTTATGGTCAGTGTTCAATATTTAATGCTGAGGAACGACTGCAACACCGTAAGATCCCAACCCCCTATAACAGTGTTAGAGTTGGATCAACCATGATGCCATGATGGTGTTAGTAACTGTTTCATTTAAAATATTAAAGTACATAGTCTTATTTTTCCATTTTTGCTTTTCTCTCATTCGTTGACAAGTTTGTCTACTAGCATAAATGATGTATTTTTCAGCCTTGTGGGTAACAACCTGGATTCACCTCCTACACCCTCGTGCAAAAATGACAGTTGCCATGATTTACCTTTTTTTTCAAAATCAGGCAATTATAAACCAAATATTGTAAAATTAATATTAGTTCATGCTATACTGCATTTCACACAGGAAGGACTTTTGTAACTCATCCATGTAAATGAGTTTATTTGATGCATGGAAAGTTTTTATTTATTTACTGTACTGTCATCTTGATCTATCTTAAAATAAGACTAAAATAAATCTGGACAGATTGTTCACAGTGAAGAATTTACTTTACCAATTTTTGTTATTGGAAATCATTTAGCAGGATTTTTTTTTAATGCACCTTAAAACATTCAGAATTATTTAAGAAAACACATCTGAATACATCTTGTCTTCAGGAGTTCTCAAATACTGTTTGAATACTGGTCCTTAGTATTTTCCTTCTCTGACTGGGCATCTAAAGTCTCAGTGTTGCTTTCAGTGAGTAAAGCCTAAGGAGTTTCCAAGGTGATGTTATACTGATGCTACCCATATTTTAGTACTAATGCCTGTTTGGAATTGCCGACCTTTTTTTTTTTTTTTTTTTTTTGGGAATATTCTTAAAACGAAAATTTAGCCTGTGATTGCCAGAAGTGGATTTAACATCTTTTAAGTAAATTTCCCTGTTTTTTCAATAATTACAAATAATGACTCAGCAAGTACTGATAACAGCAATCACACACCTCCCCTACCAAGCAACCACAAAAGCTGCATCTGCCACTTCAGTTCTGTTTCAAGAGAAAGATAAAATGTAGAAATCAGGCTTTCTCACATTTCTGATGAAAAATGAGGCTTTCAGACACAGAGATTACAGCTTGCAGAGTTATTACAGTGAACTGCATAATCTCTGCCTGCTGCTACTACCTTTTCCTGACTTCAAGGGCATTTTATTCTGCATATAATCTTCCCAGAACACAGCAAGAACTAGGCAGGGAGTGCAGGACTGTGAGCTCTGTGGCTTTATCTGGCAGTAGAGACTCTTCCCATCACTATAAAATGTTACAGGGAAAAAAACTTAAATCTCCTTGATTAGGAAAAAGCAGACCACTTCACTGCTGGGAGAAGTAGAGAAAACATACATATTCTCGCCAACAGTGAATCACATGATAGTCATCACACTCACTTAAAGGAGGAGCTATGAAATGCTGTCATTCTTGCATGTTGTTTCAAGTTCATTTACTGGATCAACAGTAACATGCTCTGCTCAGAAATTCACTGACAGAGAAATAGCCTGTGTGCACTATTCCCTTTGGTAAGACAGAAATCTGAGGGGCTACATCGACAAAGGCCTGAGGTGAGACACCTTCAAGCTACAGCTCCTAAAGAATCAGTTAACACAGACTAGAACTTGGTAGGGAAATAGCCTCCTAGAATGTGTAACAAGCACATAAATAATACTGCATGCTAATACTTAGCTTTGGATGGATGAGTTTCAGATTTTGCCCCCAGGTGTAGCTCTCAGCTGCCATCTCCCAGCAGATAAATTTACCTGTCCGGGTCTGATCATTTATTCGTACAATAACATAACCTCCCTCTCATCCAAAGACTTCGGGGATGTAATTATCAAAACTGAATATTTTTTAAAATGTAAGAATGTTTTATTAGCTTTAGATGTACCAAAACTTAAAGCCTTACAAAATAGGAGAGTGGAAGTACTCACTTTTGACTTGCTAATTTTTTTTTATTGGAAAAAGGGAAATTTTTAAGTTGGTGGCAATAAATCCCCATATTGTTCTGTTGAAAATATCTGGACTGTAGAATGTTTTCTTAAAAACTGATTTTCCTTTGCTCTACCTTAAATGCGTTTTCCAGTTCAGCCACCAATGAGACAAGAGAACCATATTATTTCAGAGGTCTATTAATTACAACAATCACTGTTCTTGAACGTTCCAGATATTTGAATGAAAAGCATTGCATGGTGTAAAGCCCTGCATTACTATGAAAATAACGATAATGATGCATCAGATATGAGAGGTCATTTGCTATCCTTGCTAACACTTCAGCAAGCAATCCAAAGGCACAGCATCTAATTCTGCAGGAAAGGAAGCTCTCTCAAGGCACAATGAGATACATAAAGGAGGATCAACAGCCCCCAGGAAAAAACACAAGCCTTTTAATGTATGAAGACATGTGCAAACATAATGGATGTCCCTTGATGTACTGCTATCCATACATTTAGACCAGGGCAGACAGCTAATGCAACAATTCCCTTTGCTACCTTGACAGCAAGTCCCAGCTTATAGCACTGCTGCAAATCTACCCACAGGGCTTCCACTATCATTAGCTAAACGGCATCTGCAAAACGCTGAAGAGACAAGAATTCAGTGTTCTCCCTTTTCCATCCGTGTGTATTTTGAATCAGGTGGTCAGGCATGTGAAACAGCATGTGGCCATTTGCTTTTTGTAGTTCTCTAGTCTTTTCTAGTCTCCTGCAGTAACAGAGAGCACTCTGCCACACAAGGAGAGCTCATCTTTCCAGTCAAAAATTACAGAAGGAATCCTTAATGAGTGTTTCTTCAGAAAGCAGAGCTCAAGTTTACTTTGCAGAGGTGTTTGCATTTTATGTCAAACAATGACATAAAAGGTTTCATAAAAAGCAGCCGGCAAGGTTTCAGCACCATGCTTTATATTTATCAGGAAACATGCAAATTGCTTGTGTGGCTAGTTACAGTAACTGGTTCTGACTTTCAGCCACAATACATCTATGCAAAGGCTTGATCTTTCAATTTGAAGCACCAGGTTCTCAGTGTCTCAGAGGAATGGAGAAAAACAGGATTTTAGAAATAAATATCGAGTTACCTTTTACAAGCATTACATTATTTAGCTCATTATTGAAGTTCATTGGCAGTGCTGCTGTTTGGGCTACTTGTTTGATAAATTTCAATGTAATGTTTTCAGGTTGGTGTTCTTGGAAAAAAACAAAACAAAATGGTAAATATTGACCTCTGGCTCTCTTTTCTATGTGCAGTATCTTTAATGTTTTGGCAATCAACTAGCTACAGAAGCTTTTAAAAAAACTGGGAAATTATCTTAAATCTTATTTTTCTGTAATAGGTTTTTTTTTTTGTTTGAATCAGATTATTGACAGATGGGAGCAAACACTGCTAAATTCCTGCACTGAATCTGCATCTGATAAAAACAAAAAAAAGAAAATGAAGTCTATTAGATGACTCCTTAGCAGAAAAGCACATGCTAGAGATATGACTCACCAAAGGATTAGCTTTGCAATTTAACACAGTCACATGAACTCGATGTTCTTTCTCTCTCCCCACTGTGAGCTGTGAAAGGCTTGGATTAATGTCCTCTGCTAGGTCTGCTGAGCACACTGAAAATGTCATAGTCCTTCCTGGGTGCTGCTCGCTGATAATCAGCTGGTGCCCGTCACCACAGAGGTGACCTGCAGGAGGGACGGCCTCAGAGGTCTTCTCAGACCAGACTAGGCAAAGCTACCAGTTCAAACTCTCCCTTTCAGTTGTCAGCTAACCCAGAGGACTCACCCTTACGCAGAGCAGGGCATGCTCACAAGATCCCATCTGCCAGCAGCACTGAAGGCTGGGAAAAATAAAAAAAGGCTGAATGCCCATGTCTTTGCAGCGTGAATATCAGCACACAGCTGAGGGAGACAGAGCACTCCCCCGCCGTGATCAGCAGCGCCTGCGCCGCCTCGCTGTGCGGCTTTTATCCGGCGCCAGCTTCTTCCGAGAGGCTGGATTGCTCTTTTTGCCTTAGTCCTGTTTGAACGAGTCACTTGGTTCTAGCAGTGTATCAAGAAAAATTTCTTCATTGCTGAATTAATCAGAATGAAAGAGGAGTTCATCGTTGCTGTAGGAACCATGCAGAAGATGCTTTGCCTCTCCTGAGACTCTGTATCCCGAGTAAGATTTTGTTGTCATTGTCTCCCTGAGTACAGAGTGCTTTCTCTCTACAGAGGTTTCAAGTCACAATCCCGTAAAACCCATATGGGCAAAAAACGTCCTCTGCATACTACACCCCATGTGGCAGCAGGGAGCAACCCTGCCCAGAAGAGTGCCCAAACGTGCTCTGAAGCGTCCCAGATGCTCCAGCTGTGTCTCACCATTACCCGGGAAGGGCCCCTGTCCTCAGGCTACCCACCGTGGCCAGGAGCTCATCTCACAAAGGCTCCTGTGCTGCGGTGACCTGGACCAGAGCCTGCTGTGCAAGCCTAAGTCGCCTCAGGTCAGCGGGAAGCTGTGCCTCGACAGCCGGCCCTGCCTGAGCCTCTGCCCAGCGCACTGCACCGGGCTGGCTCCGGCACCGAGCCGGAGGAGCTTTCACCAAGGGTAACAGCCAACGAAAAGAAAGCCCTTTGTTTGCTTAATGAGGCACCGAGACAAATCAATTT
>VZTJ01002382.1:601603-664559 GCA_013397795.1 Orthonyx spaldingii | reverse complement strand
TTGGTCCAAACATAGAATGCAGTATTTGTAACTTGTTTGTGCATTGTCTGGATGAATGGTTTTCAACCTATTTGTGATTGCTCCGTGCCAGGGCTGTGCCTGGTCTCTGCTGTTTGGAGGGTACTGGCGACGCTTCCCAGCCCTGACTGCCTGAGACACTTTAACAGCAGAAGCTTAACAAACAGGAAGGAATGAATTTTGAATAAGGATTCTCAGCTAAATAAATACTTATGAGGAGATTTGTGGAGCGTTTGGGATGCCAAACTGTCTAGCCATCATCTGAGCACTCTCAGTTCCAAGACGCAATGCAACCTCAGGAAGCAGGACCCCAAATGAATGCCTGTATTTCACACTTCCTCTCCAGTTGCTTTCTTAAGCAATTACTCTCCACTTTGGCTATATTCTCATCTGCTCTGTTTTTCCTGCTGACTAGTTTCCCAGGGTAAGAATAAAGTTTAGTCTTACAAGTCAACTGTATAATTTCAAACACTTTCTGATTTATCTGCATATTTCTTTACTTAAAAGACCTCAGTGCATCAGCTTGTGTTTTTAAGACCAAAATAAACACACTGTAAAGAAGTACATACTGAATAAAAGCAAGCACAGTTAAAAATAATGCATATTAATAGTACATTTCTGAATAAAAAATGTATTGAGCATTTTATGGAAATAAACCATGTCATGTCTGGGTTGTAAGTGCATCCTCTTTATACAGAAAAAATCCAAGTGGTAATGATTAGCACAACAACTTAACTGTGAATATGACCTCAACAGACATTTCACTACGCATGTAATAAAGTCACAACATCTTTCATTATAGCTATTTCAAAGCACTTCACTGACCTTTCTACCTCTGGCAGCAGACAGGGACTGCAGAATTTCTTTGTTTCGTTCCCCAGACTGTTGATCAATGCAGATTATTTGACATCTGCTACATGGACCCACAACCTGAAATTTTAGTTAAAGAAAGTTCATAGCTGTTTATCAAAGCACTACGACATTGAACAGTACAAGCTTCTGACCATCATAATATCTTAAACACATACCTTTTGCATGCTTTTCCTGTGGTTTTTCAAGCTTTCATTATGCAAAAGGTCAGGTCTGTTTCACCTAATGTAGTAGGCCTGCTTGCAAAAGTCTCACTGAATTTTTAATTCACTTTTTTCTTTTTTTTTAAGGAAAACTTTCTCAGAGACAGAATCTGAGAAATATTAGACATTTACATATTTGTATTTCCTGATGGTTTCACTTCTTCTGTGGGTTAACAGGGCTGCTTGCCCAAAGAACTGAATACAAAATTAAGCCAGTGCCTCAGGATTCAACTCGAGGATTTTCTTGGGACTGTTTTAGTGCAGTTGAAATGCACTTATATGTGCATTATCTTTCTTATATGCATGGTACTTTTAGATAATCAGAATGTAAAACATTTACATATACAAGTTTACGTAATCAGAAGAAATAATTAATCCTCTATCATCTACTACATATGATGTTAGCATCATATGTAATTGATCTTAAAGTTAATTGCTGTTTGAACTGATGTGTGTTTTTAGGAACAAAAAACTGCAACAAATCTCTTAGTAGAGCTTTAAAATGGAGAAGGACGACATATTGCACTTTCACTTAACATTGCATCCCTAACTTTAGCAAAGCTGTACATTACAGAATTTAAGTCTTACCGTATCCCAGTATACACATTCTATCTTTGTAAAATGTGTCATAAATTTCAAATAGGGCAAATAATTAAACTGTACACTTCAAACATTTTATGTGCTGGTCTGAAGTGATATTTTGGGGTTTTGAGATGCATCTAGAATTGCTTGTATAACTCTTCAGTGTAATCACTAAGACATACATCAGGTCTTTTAGAAAATGATCTTCCACAGCTTTAATTTTTTTATTAAAAGAACAAGACAGAGAAGGAAATATTTGTTCCCTTTGTTCAACAGCTTCTACCATTTTTGTGGCATCAAGGAACATTAACATAATTTCTACTGTTACTACATCAGTATCTGAATAAGGACCTAGCAGAGATGGGAAAAGACAATGCAAGCTGCATAAGCCTTTCTACTTTTGCCTTGTGTTCCTAAAGTACATCAATTCCAGAAACAGGAATGCCTTTTTATTTTGTCATTTTACAGTAACTTATCAAGAGGATCCTCAGCTGAGGATCCTCAGTGTAAACTCCATCCTCCAGTAAGCTATACACCAAGGATTTTGTCCTTTGTGTTCCTCATTTCTTACTTATAGGAATTTACCCTCAATTTTCTGTAACTCATTTTGCAGCTTACTGATCAAAGTACACATAAGAGAGTAGATAAGTAATATTTTCCACCCTTGCTGAAAAAATTTATTACATTATGCTGACCAGAAAAAAAAAGGAGTGATGTCTATCAGAGCTTCTAGATTTGACCTTGGCCCACCTGTTATTCACACCTTAATTATAATCTCTAAGAAAACAATGAAAAAGCCACTTGCACATCCTAGGCAAAGCATCTTCAAGTACATATTTCATATCTCAAGGTCAGACAAATTCAACAGATCATGCAATACATGTGAGCATCATTCCCTTAGGTTTCATGTGCAGCTTCTACAGATTCTTTGTTAAGAGTTTTTCTTAAAAGAATGTATTTGCAAACAAAGTCTGACTCTTTAACATTTTCCTTACAGTACATAGGACTTTATGTTGTTAGCTATGATATGAAGCATAACATACCAGAAAACCCTACCAGGCTAGAATTAGAAACATTCCTTGAGTGGAGATTAGGGTAAAATGTATACAACAGAGAACAATAGACCATGAGTGTTCCCTTGTATTCATGTCCAGTCTTTTGGCAATCAGTTGCTTGATGTGCAGCAATCTGGGATTACATTTGGAGTCCTGTGCTTAACAGCAACAAGTATTCTCTGGTGACATGCTGACTAAATATGTGCTGTAAACTTTGCCTCAAAAAATCTGATTATTATTCAGTTCAGATAGATAAAGATAAGAAATGCTATGAATTATGAAATTAAATAAAAATGTGGAGAAATATGTCAAAACTTCTCAACTATATTCTCAAGTATATTTGTCACAGGATATATCACATTTTTTTTTTTACACACTTCATAGAGTTTACCTGCACAAACCATGCTGCCCATATTCTAGTCAAAGCCTTGCAAAAACTGGTTTGTCTCCAGGAATCAAAATGCTTTGTGATACACTGGGACATGGACAAGAGAGAAAAGTTCACACCTGGAATTGCAGAGCACCTATGGAAATCTCAGCCCACTCTTCTTCTTCAAAGGACTCTGGTGCACTGATGACAATGTTGGCACGGAAACGTTGGATTAATTCCTCTATTTCCAACGGCTCTTTCAATCTGTCTCACAGAGGTTACAGAGAAAAAGAAAAAATAAAATTATTAGTTGGTTTTGCACTAGATGTTTGTGCTGTAAGAACCTGGTGGCTCACGTGATTAAGAAAACACTTCCCCAGAATAATCTGGACCAAGTTTTATTACAAAGGCTAAGGAAATGGCACAAGGTATTGAACTGTAATTGGTTACCTTTCACCTATAATATGCAACCCTCTAAGTGGCTTCTTCAGAGGTGTAACCTGGAACTGTAGGTATGCAAACATGTAGACAGGTGACTGTGAACCATGCATATGATAACATTCCCAATTCGTTATCATGTGTAAGACTAATGGTAACAAATAAAAATATGTTTTCAATTAGTAATCATTTGACTTGTTAAATGCTGTACAAATAGAAGCTTCTAGAACCAAAGGCAAATAAAAATTTATTCTGCACATGCTGCAGTGTCAAAAGGGACAAAACCAGCAGTTGCTGAAGGTGAAAAAGGACAGTAAAATAGTTTTATGAGAAAATATATTCCTCATATTATTATTATTTGCCTTTGCGAGGCAGCAGATTGCACCAAATGATAGGTGTTTTAAAAAAAATTAATCTCTATGTGGTGATATCTCCCCCTCTTTACAAGCATTTGAACTGCCAGAGTGTAGATTTGTGTCAGTGTGGAGAATGTATGAGACAGAAAGAGAAGCAGACTGCATACAAATATCAGAAATCTTGCTGCATCTTTGAATTGTCATTCTTCACTCTTCTTCTAAAGGAGAACTTGAACAGTACAGAAAAAAAAAAAGAAAAAAAGACACTGTAAAATTTGCAAGAGGGTTCTCTCATTGCCACTGTTAGTGGAGAACAACACTTCTTTTTGCATTAGCTATTAAGAACATGAAGAATTTTTGATACTCCATCAACTTTCATCTGACAACTTTTGGATAAGACATCCTATAGCAGAGGCAGAAACCTAGGAAGAGAGGAAGTGAAGAGAGGAGTTTCTGTCCCAAAAAAAAAAAAAAAAAAAAAAAAAAAAAAAAAAAAGAAGCAAGGACATACAGTTTAAAATGTATTTAAGTTAAAAAGAGAAAAAACATGCAAAATCAAAGTAGAGGAGAAACTTCACATCAAACAGTCTTTGCAGAAGAGGCCTGTTAGGTGAAAAATAAAGCTTGGTTTTATTTAAAATAGCCTGGATAATCTTCTCCAGCAGACAAAAGTGCATAAGGATGAACTGCCTGTGCATACTTTCAGTCACACAACAGAAGCCCAGCTCCACCAAGCCCCAGTGTTCACAAGGACTCCAGCAGCCTGGGGGTAGAAGGTGGGATGGGAAACTGCAAGGCTACAGGTTTTCCCTCAAGATCCCACAGGTAACCCCATGGCTGAGACACAATTTGTAATGAGTGCAGGAGGTGGGAGCCAACAGGAAGCGCAGATTATGCTGGTGCCCGTACAAACAAGGAGGAACATAGCAGTTACTTGTGAACACGTTCAATTATGCTTCCTAGCTTTGCTGTGGGCTCCTGGAGCTTGGCTGCTTTGTAGCCTCTAGTTTTGAATGTGTTTTGCAAAATATAAGTGCCTACCACCCCAGTCTGTACTGGTGGGGGCATCAAAAGCCCCAGTAACCTCAGAGCTCAGGGCCTGCAGTGGCCCTGAGGTAGCTGCTGAAAACTATTTCAAACTTCTACTAACCTGCCCCTTGCTGCTGAACTCAAAGACTGCAATGACCCTACCCCTAGGCCCTCTGCTTTCAGCCTGCTCAGGACCACTTCCAGAATACCTCACCTCTCTTGCACCTCCCCCAGTCCTTATAATTACTTGGCAACATGTATCCCAGTCAATTTGTATTATTTCTCCTCCCACAAAACATTTACTGGTTGGATGAAGTGGCAGGTACCTTCATCCTGCGAATCTCAACACGGATCTGTTTTGAAAAATCAGTGTAATGTGCCAAAGTCAGCCTAAGTGCTTTACGTTTTCACAGCAGTGGGCTCTGAGATGAAGAATGCATTACCTATATTTAACAGGCAAACTTGAAAATGAATATTTATATCTTCAGGGCTATATTTCTAATAGGAACATTTGAGCATTAGGCCAGGCCATTGGGATTTTTGTGGAGGTGACCTGTTATGGAAACACCAGAGAGGCTAATGTCTGCAAGTACATCCAGCTCTCCAACAGTATGCTGCATTCTAATTTTTAATTGAATTGCTGTTTCTGTTTTAGATCACCTCTCAAGAGCCAAGTGCAAACTGGAAGGCTAGCTTTTACTGATGGAAGGTACAAAGAGAAATTATGAAAACTTAATTGAAAATTGAAATTGTTTTATAAAACTTAGCAGCTTTCCATTAAACAAAAACAAAGAAGCCAAATAGCTAAATAGCCAAGAAGCTAAATAACACTTTTTAAAAACCCTGTAATATTTAATAAAGACCCATAAGTGCAGTTTTTGAAAGTACATTGGATAGTTCAGCATCTGGAAAGTTCATACACCATAATTTACTAACAGAGTAGAATGAGGATATCTGAATTCATTTGTCCAGCACCCGGAGAAGGCACTGCATGGCAAAATGGGTGAAAGGGAGGACACTTCCAACTCACGCTGCAGAGTGGGAAGCAAGATGCTTCTCAGCCACCATTGCAGCTCTGGACACATCTGGAGTTTCCTTTGAGGAAAGGGAGATTACAAGCCTAGTTGTGCTGGATGATATTAGGTGTAACATTGGTCTATCATCTGATGTTGAATGTTTTACTGAAGTTCCTTGTTCTCCTTTGTCCTCACTTGCTGCTTCTTACTCTTCATCTTTGCACTCAAATCCCATATCTGGAAGGTTCCTCACCGAGCCTCACCATGGAAAAAACCCAGCCTGAGTAAGGAGTATCTGCAAGAAGTGCCCTCCCAAGGAGATGTAACCCAGCCAATCAAGCCTCACAAGAAGGCATTAACTATCACTGAGAAACAGTAGTCAAAACACTGAGAGATGGACTGATTCAAACCTTTTCTACACATATTTCCCACAATATTCTAAAATTGCCCAATTGTCTTTTCCTAAAGAAGGAAAACTCTCAGTGCAAGCTCCAGTGGTCTCAGTGATGCTTCATTCAGTCAGTGGTTTTAAATGCTGAAGATATAGCCATATCCTCCTGCATGTTTAGTGGATGACGAAGATGATGACTCCAGGAAGAAGCAAGAGAGAAGTTTTGTGAGAGAGGAAAAGAAGGCTCAGAGACAAATGCTGGGGCTGTGGGATGCACAGCTATACTGGAGGCCTTGAGGGAAGATTTTACGTGGAATTTGAACCTTTCCTAGTTATATTCAAGAAATAACAATTTCCTCTGGTCAGTGTATGAAAATTTGGTTAGTAATGGGTTTGTTATCTTTGAACTGTGGGCTGACTCAGTGTTTCATTTGCTGCTTCTACCTCCCAATTTTGTATACATAAAGCCAAAGTCAACTAAGAAATAAAATTATTCCAGTCCTGAAAGTACTTTTAAAGTATTTCTGTTGTGCATATTTACTCTAAATCTTAGTCATTCACATGGGAGAGAAATAGTTCAGCCACTGGTAAGACTTTATATTTTTACCTGCTGGACAATTTATGTTGAGAAAACCTACTTATCCTTGTTCTTCTGACAAATAGAAGTTGGCTGGTTCTCAATAATATCTTTCCACCAAATCATTTGACAATAATTTCATTTAAATTTTCCCAAAGATGATTGGTAGACAGATTATGCACATGCCTTTAATCCAAATTTTCAAAAATCATAAAATAATTAGTAATTATAGCAGTTTGGTAGCTATATATTTGTTGAATGTTGAAAAGTTACTATCTCTAAACTTCCACATAAAACACCTATATTGGCATCTTATGGCAAAAATCTGGAATCCAAATCACTGGGACATTTGGAGACAGAAGCAACTTACCTTGCAGAAATGTGTTCTTTCAGCTGCAGAATACTTGCTACATTTATCAGGAGGTACTGTGCTTCATTCACAAGAGAGAGTGAGATGTTTGTAGCAGATGACATACCTAAAAAAAAAAATCAATCCAACATTCTAAAATGATCATAAAAATTAGTAATTTCACCTAATCTTTCCTTTGACCTCTTACTCATTCTCATTACTAGTTTGTTCATTTGGTTCCAGACACTAAGGAAATAGTCCAATAATGCCCTGAAACCTGTAAATGATCATGACGTGATGCATTTAGAAACTGAGATAGAGCTGAGATTTTACCAAATTTGTAAAACAATTTACAAGAGCAATATCTATGCATTTTCCATGCTCTTTCAATTTCAGTGCTCTTTCAATTATTTTTATAACGAAATTTAGTCTCTGAATAAATTTTTTAATTCTTAGATTTTTCACAACCATTTTTCCAAATGGTCTTTGAGTTTCCAGACAAAAACATGGTCATGATGATAAGTCCCCCCATACTGGTGTATCTGTACATTTTCACCACATTTAAGAAGTGGAAGGATAGCAAAAAGTCAGTTTGGGTATAAACATAACTACTAGATAAATACTGGATGACAGTTCCAGCCTGTCGTGGGTTTGCCTAGTGAGTTCGTTGAGCTCAAGTGAACAAACTCAAACTACTCCACAGCCTTTATCAGGGTACCTATATATTCAGTATGAAGTCAATGAGCCTGAAGTTTGCATGAGAAATCACGAATACTTTTAGGAATGACAACATACCTTTTGTATTCTTCTGATTTGACTTGCTTTTCATGTCTGAACTTTGTCTTATCAAGCGACATGGACGACCAAGAAATGTAGAGAACCAGCCAGCAATTCTTTCCCCACAGTCATATGTTTTTACCCTATTACAAGAAAAGAGGGAATTTAAATTTGATTGCCCAAATATTAATTTGCAAAACAGAAGTCAGACTTGAAGATGTTTATTCTGCTTCTTTCAATACAAAGTACAGGATCTATATTGTCTGATGAGTGCCTGATGGGAGCTCTGCATGACTCTAACTACCCATTTCCTCAACTTTACGCTGTTCCTCTTGAAGCCAGCTTTCACAAGATCTAATTAATTTTTGTGCAGAAAATTACTGTGGAATAAAGCATTAAATAATCATAACGTTCAAGACACTGACTCTGAAGTATAGTAAGTGGTAGCCCATATAACAATCTTACAATACAGTATTATGAAAAAGTCACACTCTGGTCTGTGATTTTTACTGAAACAGAGAGGAACAATCTGAGTTCAATTTAAGATTGCTCCACTGTGTGTAATTTTTAATGATCCCATCAGGTACAATGATGTTACTTCCCTAATTTAATTCATGTTAGTACAGACATTCCACATTAAAACATGGCTCCACTAACAGAGGCCACATATCTCTCTAAAGATGATTTCCATTACTCATAAAATGTCTACTGAGTTATGCAAGCTGGCAATAGAATTGCCTTCTTTATCTGGATGTAATCTTTCCTAGAGGGATATTTGAAATCGCCTCTCTCCATCCAAGAAGGCCAAAGATCAGACCACTGGAAATTGATCCTATTTGACATTAGAGTCTTCAGCCCTGAGTAAACTTAATGTCAATCTTCCAAAATCCAGGCATCTAATTTAAATCAGTTGTCTGAGTTTTGCTCACAGATAATGGAAATAAGTAAATAGTTCCCATCTATGTTAGATCTCAGGATGGGATGACTCTCACTGTGGGAACGTTCAACTCTCTATTGACTACAAAAGGAGATTTGACTGCCACTTAACTTTTAAATTGCATAAGCAGGTAAGGGGAATGCGAATTCTCATGTTGATCTAGGGAGGACACCTGTAGCAAGGAAAGTGAAGTAGCCGTGTTCCTATGCTCACCTTGTTGTCCTATCCAGCCAAAGAAGTCGATCTGCATGGAAACCATCTGCTTTGTGAAACAAGAAAACAGCTACTCACAGCAAAAGGTGCTAAGCCCCAGGACTGAGAGGAAGTGGCTTGACTTTACAAAATGCTCTGTAGGGTTCAACCGAATTACACAGGTAGGAAGCCAGCATAAGTGAAATCAAGGGGATTTTATAATCCTGCAAGGATCAGGTTTCTCTTCAGTGATTGTTCTGAATTTTGAATCATGGTGCAGCTCTGCATCCCTCTCCCCACTCTGAGACTGGACAGATGCCAACCACAGCTGCATCTAGGCAGTCATGCCCTAGAACTGAAATGGTGTTCTGGTATGAGTATAAGAGGCAGGCAGTGTGTCAAGAAAGAGGCCGAAAGGTGAATATCCACATGAGGTTTCACAGTCTGAACTGTGCCCTTGCCCTGTGTTAGGGAGAAGGCTGCTAATGACAACACAGGAGTCTTCCATGGTAACAGTATAGGTGAAACAAATTCCTCCAATATTTTTTCCCACTTTCACAGAGGTACTAGGGATGTTTAAATCTCTCCTGAGCCAATTGCCTCTAGCAGCCTGTTGGAGATTAATATCGTATAAATCAGGAACAAAATTTTGCCCTTTTTATATGCTTATTGTTTTGAGTCACAGCGGCTGAATTAGAGACTCACACCATTCTTGGTATTTCATCAAATGTCACTGCATAGTTTTTGTACTCCAAGACTCCTGTGTTTTCAAATTGCTTTCCCTTATTGTCAGACCATTTTCTGAGCAAGTACCATCATCTCTTCAAGGTCTTAGTCAAAGTCATTCTGTTGTAGCTCAATTCTACTTGTTTTCTGCTTGTGTTTATTTTTGTGGAGTATAACTTTACATCTGTCAGCATTACATTTCATTTGGCACATGTCAGGCAATTTATAAAGGAGAGCCTATTTCTCTCTCATTTCACTTGCTGTTTGCCTTGAGTTCCCCACTCATCTTTCTATTATGTCATTTAACTTTGGTGCGTTACAACTGGTCCCTCTAGCAGGGTAATTTACAGAACAAGCAACAAGAACAGATGAAGTCTGAATATTGATCCCAAGGGATATAATACACACAACGGGCTCAGTTCACCTTGTTCTTAACTACACCTTTGTCTTCTACCACTGCGACATTTCCCTTGATCTCTTTGATATTGCAGCCTGTCAAAGAGGAGGCAGTGTCCCTGCCTATTTCAGTAGAGCAGCAACCTTGGGCATTTAGGGTCCTCTACAACATCAATAACCCTATCAACATTAGCATCTACTTTGATCTATCCATTGTTAGATATTGTACCAGAAAGCCATGTCCCTCTGATGTGAGCAGCACCTGCTGATGGACAGCCCCTGCTGAGATGAAGGCTAACACTGCTGAATTGCTTCAGAAGGGAAATTTGCGCTCATTAAACTTTTGGGGCTGCTGTGAAATTAAACTTCCTCACATGACTGCTTGCAGATTCTACATCATGTTCTTTTCTCAGGTATCTCAGCCTAAATTCAGAGTAAGCCAACAGAACTGGATGCAAAAACAGCATCAGAGCACAGAATTAATACATAGAAAATGCCTTCACTAGGGGTTTCTTTCAAATAAAAGCCTTTCAACAAAGACTTTTGGTCCCACTGCTCACCTTAGACACTTTGCAGAAAAGATCCCAGACCATAAATCACCTCCTGTCCTACTCTGAAGCACTGCTTTCCTCATTATTTTCGGCCCTGGAGGCTCCTCTGCTGAAACACTGGAAACTGGCATCAATTGCTATTGGATCTCTGAGCAGTTTCAGAGCCTCATCAATGTTCACTCATCCTGCCTTACTTCCTGTCTTGCTTATTTGCAAGTCACAGTCCATTCTGTGCAATTTGCCTTCATATCCCCTTTCTTATTCATTCCGTCCTTTCCTCCCTTCTCAGGCCTCTAAGAAGTTTTCCATGAAAACTTCCAGTTTGGTACAATAAAAATGACACAGTCAGTTACATGAAAGAGAAGCTACAATAAACAGTATGGCAACAAATTTTATGCACGCAGAGAGAAAGATAACCCAGGCTATTTTACAGCCTGTAATAAATGGGCTTACCATGGGGAGGCTAGAGATGAGTCAACACTAGGGGAAGTGGGACAGATGGTTAAAACAAATGACTCTTGGGTGAATTCCACTACCTGAGGAAAATACACTTCTGAGGAAAAGATCCTCTTTATCATCTGAATAGCTAGTAGAAAAGAAGGAGAAGATAATTTTCTGCATGGCTCCATGGGGAAATTGCCAGGTCTTCTGCTGGTTTGTTTATGTGTTATTCAGAGAAGCAAATGTAGAGGGTTACAAAGAATTAGTATACCTTGGTTAAAGGAAGACATAAATCTTTAAGTGGCTCTTTTAGTTGGACTTACCCAGAGACTCATTGAAAAGAAACATAGTAGATAATGCAAATGTACTTTAGGAAAGCACTTGATACACTGCCACTCAGAAAACTTAATGAGACTGGGGGAAGTTCTTAGAAAATACGATGGATAAACACTTAAGTTTACCGATAGGAAATAAATTTATTCATAATGTTATATTCACTGAAGTGGACGTCTCTTGATTAGAATTAATGTTATTTAACTTACACACCTGCAGACATCCCAAGACTGTTAAGGGAACACTGAACAACATGGGTGGTCAAAACAAAATTAAAAAGGGTTGTAAATATGGAAAGCTATTTATAACTTTAGAAGGTTCTAGCAATTTTAAATCCATGCAGTATGAAATGGGCAAAGTTGCCAGCATCATTACTATCAAATGAGGGAACTAAATTCCAAATTCCAGTTGGCATTTGGAAGTAAATGAGGAAGCCTTCTTTTCTCATGCTTGGAGCAAGTGAAAAAAAAAGACCTCACTCATTCAAGTGCATGTTAAGTGATTTTATTGTACTGTCCTTCCTCTCCTTTTCCATTTAAAAAATTTTTTAAGTGATTTTATTGTACTGTCCTTCCTCTCCTTTTCCATTTAAAAATTTTTTTTTACTGTTTTCTACCAGACATGCTGGGCATGCCAACTTAGTGGACCAGGAGAGTGGTCCCATTTAAATAACTAAGTCATTCATTGCTTTCCACCATTTTTCCAAGGACTTCTGTCTGTGTGCACATATATTCACATCCTGAGTGTCACTACAGTGATTTTCAGCTTCAGTACCTCTCTGCTCTCACTTACCTGTGTGAACAGACTTTACTCTCACAGATCACAGCCTCTTTTCCAGTATTGTTTTCTAGTGGCACAGATATTGGGTCCATGCCTAGACGGGCAGAGAGCAAGCCATATTTAAATAAAAAAATTATGAAGAATCATAGGGTTGCGAAAAAAGTTCTTCTTTTTGCCCCTGTTCACAATCACAGCAGCCTCACAAACAGCAGATCAAAAAAACCCTGCTTCTTTTTGCTAGAATTATATTTTCTGCCTGCAGGTGGCTCCAAACGATAAAACAAAGTGCAAAGGCTGCAGATATCCTTGGTACTCAAACGATATTAAGAAATATACAATTTCAGCTTTGAGTAACTTAATTCTTGGTTTATCTCAAGCAACGAAACTGGCACAGAATTATTCCTCAGCCACTGTTTCTGTTGAAAGGATGGTGTGCCTCTAACAAGTCAGGAGATGATGTTAAACACTGTCTGTTGGGGTTTTTTAGAGTGGAGGGATTGAGTGATCTGAAAGATGGAGGGGGAGGGAGAAAAAAAGAAGTCTGTTCAAAAAAAGAAATATACTGTGAGATAAAACTATGATAAAGACAAAATGCATGGAAAATTGTGAATGAGAGAATTATTCCCATCTATTCGTCTCCAAGTTTAAACCAGTGGAGAATTTCCTGGTAATGATCTATGTTTACAACTTCTCCCACATTTCTCTCATCTTGAAGAGAATGAGCCAAAGAGATGGAAAGGGTACTGTAGTTTACTAAAAGCTGTACTACTTCTCTTTCTGTTACTTGAAAACAATAATCTTAAATGAAGAACAAAGTGTTTTACTGTGTGGCTGCAACGAATCCGGCTTTTCCATTATACTGAAACATATACTACCACGACTCTGACCCCCATTTCCCAGAATTATAAGCAGGCATTTTGATATTACTCACTACTTCCTGTTTATAATACTGCAAAACAAATAAGAATCAAGCTCTACCAGTTCTGTGATATGGTGAAATCAAGTTAGTTTATTTGCTTCTGAAGAGTAATGAAATGTAGTTCAGATTCATTATAACATGACTATCAATTCTGTTTCATGCATGCTTTACAAAATAGAAAGTGGTCTACTTCTTCTTTAGTTAATGATGGTAGTATACTTCATAAGTGAAGACAGAGGGGGAAAAGTTGGGTTCACTTAGGAAAATAATACATGCAATAAATGCTTTGAACTACCCTGTAACAACCTGAAAAAGAAGCCAATGTTATCACCTTATTTACTAGAACTAATGCTCTTGAACTTTGAAACAATTAAACATTAGCATCATTTCTGCCGGAAAAGAAGAGTTTGAAATGTTTCACCCCGTGTGCACTCTTAACTATTATATCTTTTAAAATACTTTCTAAAAAAGGCATAATCAAAAAATTTCTTAAAATAGAATTTTAGGGCTTTAAAAAGCCTTGCTTTTATACACTAGCAAGTGTATAACAGTTGTATTGAACAGTACACATTTTACAGTGATGTTTAGGTCAGTTAAACATTGTTAATTACAATTTTATTCTATCTTTAAGGCAAAAAAAAATAAAGTAGAATGCTGCCAGTTACTAAAATGTAAAAGCTGTCATTCTCCATGGTCATTTGCTTGATAATAAAATTCACAGATGTGCTCACAGTATTAATATAAAAAAAAAATGTTATCGTTATAGCTCCTATTTTCAGTCAATGAGGAAAATTAGAGATCTGTTATTTCAATAGACTGAAATATAAACTATTCATGTATATTCTTTCATCAGTGCATGCACTTAATTCCCATTATTTTTATTGGCAATAACACATGACTATTTGAAGGCACAATAAACTCCATAAAGTGCAATTAGCTGCTCAGTTTTCCTAGCATCTTTCTACTCCAATATTTTAAAGTGCCTCCTCAACACTCAGAATTTCTCCCACTGTGCAGTGGCAAACTAATGCCCAACTTGCCAGAGTAATGCTGATTGTTAGCTAAAACGGAAAGAGAGAAATTAGTCTTTTCCAGAAATGTATTCTCAGCGAGATTCTGTTTGGCTACACATTTGTGTAGATCAGGAACAAGTGCAATGTAATCTGTGCTCCCACGTATTTGATGGAGAAGGACAAGGAGATTTCCCTTGATTCTTGCTCAAGTAATAGGATTTCTGGAAATAAAGGCACTTGCTCCTGCCCACCTTTAAGTTACTGAGAGCCAAACCACTAAACTTCAGTCAAGACACAAGAAGTTGTTTTTATCCATGGCGGCTGATATAGAGTTAGGTTCAAGGATTTTCTTGAAGTGGGTTCTGCGATAGCAAGGCTTTGTTACACTCTTAACATTAAACAAAATAGGAAATTCCTGTTAACAATCACATAGCCTAACAAAATAATTCTGACAAAATTCATAGAGGCAGTTTCCCAAAATTAAAATCTCACTCCCTCTGTTGAAGAAAAACACAGTCAGTGAGAGAGTAGGCACAGGCCCTTCCTCTCCCTCCACTCTCACTTAACCCCTTTGTCAGGGACTGGGAAATACCTGGAGTTCCCCAGCTGCCATGCATGCCAACTAATTTTGCAGGCATGGCAGGGAAGGACCCTAAGCCTTCAGGCAGCTTTGGGCTTGTGTAGACGCCTCACTCTGTCATCCTTGCTACCCACAGTGGTGGCAGGATTGCACAGCTGGGTCAGTCAGACAGCAGGATCTGTCCATCCACAGCTGGGGGGTAGATGGGCTACAGAGGCACCTAACATGCAGGGGTTAAAGAATAGCCCTGAAAGGGTGTCCCAGCACACAGAAAATTCAGCAAAAGGTGTTAAAGTAGTTACCGTCACCCTAAGTCATGTTGACAATTTTTTCTTGGATAAAGAAGACAGAGAATATTAAGCCACATTGAAATAAAGTAGCAAGAAACAAATTTTCCACTAATGAAAAGTTCTAGAGGGAGAGGAAAGCATGTGCCTGGAGGGGAAGAGAGAACAGACTCATTATGTTTTAGAAGTGGCACAGATAAAGCCTTCGCCATAATCTAATAGTGTAACAGCAAAATGCTCTTAAGAAATGCTGTGTACTTCAGCTACATGGGATTCGCCCCGCTCAGCTTTAGGCACTTACCAGAGGCACCTACTCCAGCAGCACAGTTGCCTTTAGTCTCTCTCTTTTGGAGAGAGGCACCTCCAGCCAGCAAAGTGCGCTCTGGGTGGAGATGTGCGCCACAGCCTGCTCTCACAGTGAGCAAAGTGCGGATAGCAGCGAAACTGGCAGAGAAAACACAGTGGTTACGGCTCCTTGCAGAGCAGCACGGGGAGGCAGTCGGCTGGACTGCGCTTGTGAGCAGTCAGCTGGGAGCCGCTGGGTTTGCACATTCGCCTGAGTAAGGGGATTGCGGAAAGGGAAGGAATAGAGAAACTCAGCATGGGCACTGTGAGAGCAGGGGAGGAGAGATGGAGGAAACAACACTCATCTTGGAAAGATGCATGCTGATGTGGCTGAGGAAAGGCAGTTTGAGAGGGTGGCCTTCTGTGTGGATGAAGGAGCAAAACAGGAAGAGACCTGGAGATGGCTGTTAGTCAGCAGGCCAAGAGCTATGGATCTAAAACAACATCAGCCACCGACACAGGCCAGTGAAGGTTCTGAGCTGCAGAACAGACTGCCTGGCTCAACTGGGAAGTTCCACTGCTCCTGGGGTTCCACTCCTGAGGAGTTCCACTGCTCCCCACCACATGGATCACTGCTCCATGCACTTCACATGCAACGTTCAGCTTCAGGTCCTACATTTGCAACCAACTACAGACAGACTGGTGAAAGTGGGGACACAAGCAGCAGGGATTAACATGGGACTTTCAAGGAATGAGTCAACTTACTGAATTAAATTTATCTGCCATGAAATGATTTAAGTGGTAGATATAACACTCACCCATGTTTGGAAAAGGATAAAAGAAAAAAATTAAAAATTTAACACCAACAAACAAATCATGCATTTAGACTGCAGGTAAGAGGAAAGAAAACAAAATAAATATTGGAACAACTTCCTACAGATTTATCTGCTCGGTCTTACCTTGCTGGTCTGTATGTGCTCCCATCACTGCGCTATCTTAGCAGCAGTAAGATCTGAAATAGTCTCTCCAAGGAAAGGAGAGCCACTATCTCACTGGCAAGAATTTTAAAAAAGCCACAGGTTGCAAGAACACCAGCAGGACTCCTATAAAAGAGGGCCTAGACCACATCGTGTGCTCGAATTTTGGTATCTAGAGTCATTACACAAAGAATAAAATGACTCCATTCTTACACGCTGGCTGTACCAAAGCTGGCTGTAAATAAATGCCAATGACATCCTGTTAGAGCACACTGATAATTACTTTTGAGAAGACAAATGATCAATAGACTTGGACAATCACTTCTGTGTGGAAATGGTTCTCACTTTCATCAGAAGGAAGGCAAATGACAGTGAAAACTTCAAAAATGACCCCCAGCAAAATGTAGAATTTAAAGGCAAATTTCACCCTGGCAGTAACTGTAGCAAGAGGTTGTAAATCTCAGTGTGAAGCGGGTGCTTTGACTGTCATTTTTGTCTGAGAAAACTTCTTCCTGACTTCCTGAAGTATGTCAGTGCAGGTGTTATTGACAGGTGAACATACTAATGGGTATGCACTTGTCTGAACAAGTGTTAGCAAGGAAGAAAAATGAAGAACAGACTCAGAATGGTCAGAAAGGAAGAGTGTTGGTAAGGAAAGAAATTTCTAGAAAGAATTAGTTCTGAAGCACTTGATAATTTAAAAGTTGTGGGAGAAGGCTGTCTGTACAACTGTACTACAAAAATTTGAGATGCAAGGTCCTCCACATAGAATTGAAATGAATTCATGATAGATTTTCAAAGAAATAGAATAGAGGACAGACGTGAAAGCAGCATGTGTGCCAGTAAGCAAGTCTGGAATCCCTAAGAAGAGAGTAGATTGTGTTTGAGATTGGAAACACAGAAAATAGCACATGATTAGTGGAAGAATCCAAACGTAAGTTTGAGAAACCTATTTCAGACAAAAATAATCAATGAGTCATTTAATTCTATGGAGAGTGCTCAGACAGCTGGAGACGACTACAACTCTAATGTACACACAGAAAGAAGAACTGTAGTTACAGATCCACTCGTATGGATTTCTAACAATGGGTGAAAAATCTGAAGACAGGTTCCCTTGTTTTGCTCTAGCTGCTGAAAATGTGGGCACATACATTATTAATGGCTAAGACATACAGGCCAAGTAAATGTTGGACCCCAGGGAAATGATGAACACCATTCAGACACATGCAAATTCAGCATTAGTAATGACTTTTGTGGAATACAAACCTGTTCCAGTGTTCAGTGCCAATGGCGATGTTATGACAATAAATAATTTTCACCCCTGAGTAGCAAAGGGCTTTCTGTAACACTTTACATAGTTTTTTGTTCTTTTTTTCCCCTCGGCAGAAAATAAAAAGGATTTTGATAATTCCCAGGAAGCGCAAACATCTTGAAATATTTGCCTGCTAGTGCAAGTGTTTAACTGAGTTAAATCATGTCTGGTCCTTATTTTAACTCATACTGATTTCCACTGAAGACTCTACCCCTCTAATCCTACAGAAGGAAGGAGGAAGAGAGATACAAAATGGGAAGGTCTTTGGCCAGGGTGTTTAATGTTAGATTTCTATTCCTTTACCTTTAGAGCCACGACAAAACACACAGTTCATGCTATGAAACTTCATGATACAGAGACAGTAATCAGTAAATTTCCACATCTGTCTGTTCTGTTCTCCATCCTGGAGCATCTACTTTATGATTGCACTTAGGGAGTCACTGTCTACTCTCTGTCTGCCCCAACAATAAGTTAGGAAGCCCCCCAAGGCTGCATATAACAGGTTGGGATTTCATTGCCCACAGCGGGCACAGAACTTGCCCCTAAGTGCCAAGTAAGCCCCAAGTAAGCATGCACAGCATTCAGGAGTTTGGTGGGTGCATGCAGGTGTCCCTGCCTAGAAGTTTGACACCAATACAGAAGGGAAGGAAAGGATATTGTCTACTAACCTTCTGCCTGAATCACCATAATTTTTTGCTTCAGATCAATTGAGGGATTCACAAGACACAACCTTGGCTCCTGCTTCTGAGTCATGCAGACTCCATTCTGGTTTACAACCATCCAGTTTCGGTCATACAGCAAACCCTGGTTTCCTACTGGCCATTCTGTAACCTGGGAAAGCGTTAGGAGGGGGTACAAAGGTTTAAAAAATGTTAACTGCATTAATAGATTCATGCTGAGAAGAGAAAAGAGGGAAAAGAATCCATTAACGAAGCTCGTTGAAATCAGGAAAAGTTGTGCAAGCTTTTTATAAGAGAAATCTTAATTGCAAATCAAAGATAAAGATATCACTGCACAAAGCTGACAAAAAAAACCAAATTACTCTAATTTGTTACATATAATCACACAGTCTAACAGAGCTATAAGAATAAACAATCTCTGAAACACTCTGAAAACTCTCTTCAATTTTATACTCATCCATTTTTAGGACCTATTCCCCCAGCAATTTTCATTTAACTTACGAAGTACAGAAATTTTACAGGAGTTTTATTAATTAAGGCAAAATCAAACAAACAGAAAGCAGGAAAACTGTGAAATTCAAAATTCTGAAAAAACTCGTTATTCATATAACGTGATCACTTTATCAATTAATCCATTTGAGAAAATCTCCGCCACTGAAGCTCCCGGTTTAGCTGGGAGAATAATAGTTTCTTTAGAACCCCTCTACAACAAAACACATTTTCTTCTTTGCTATCTGTTCTTCCATTACTTCTCTAACATTCTTTACATTCAATAGCCCATACAAGCATATTGTCCTTGCTTTCTCATACATTTTTCTGGTGAAAAGAACATCTGTTTCTGATGCTACACAGATGGTAATCTTGAAATTCAAAAAGAGAGCAATTTTAGTAATGCCTCTGGGTGACATTAATATCTGCTTTCTTCTCCAGAATGTTAAAATATTAATACCATTCTTGTAATATAAAGCTGACCATTTAAACAGATTCTTCAGCTCACGTATGCTTTCTAGTCACAGTTGAATATAGAGAAAAGTTTACAGCTGAACTCGGTTGAATTCTTATAGAAAAGCTGAGTACATCTCACATGAATTAGCCAACAAAAGATTTCAGCAAAAAACTATTGAGTAAAAGATATGTCAAGCACAGCCTGATGCTCTGAAGAAAAGCACGTCTGGAAGCACTTTTTAGATTAATTAAAAATCACATTTTTGTTTATCATGTGATCGACCCAAAACTTGACAGAATCCAAAATATCTCACTCTTATAAACTTTTCCTGTTTTTATATAAGCCTGCAGCAGCAGTTTGACACTGACAGCCTGACTACAGAAAGCTGAGACAGGCACGCTAGAACTGAAAATTTAAAGCATCAAAGCTGAACTCAGTTTCACCACAGTGCTACCAACTACACTGAATAAAGAAAATGGAAAAAAAATTAAGAGAAGAAATGTGTTCTATCAATCTACTTGATATATAATATTATTTGGCAGTTTTTTATGCAAGCATGGATGAAAAATTCAGTGATAAACAGAAATTTTAGGTCTGACAGGGTCACCTGAAATCACATTACCCAAGTACCTCAAACTTTGAGCACATCAGTTATGTGAACCTTTGCCCTGTCTTTTTTAGGAGAGGAATCATAGCTCAAAGACTGCAATATCAGCTGAAGAACACACTTTTGTTCTTAGTGGAAATTATTCTTTGGAGAGACCAGCATTTTTGGTTATCCTGTATAATTAGACTACAAAATGCATTTGAACAGCTGGTGATCATCTGAGAGCTACAAGAATTTCCTGCTAACAAATCTCCCTTCCAAAAAAGAAGATCATTAATTGCTAATACATCCTCCCATGAATCCAACAGATCTTTACAGGACTTGCAAGAGGTAAAGAGCAGAATAAAATAAAAACCAGAAAAATAGAAAAAGAACACAAATGTTCTTAATTCCCTATTGTAACATTCAGTTGTTTTGGTTCCACTTCAGGATAGCAATCTTATTCAGGAAATAGCTTAAGAGTTTGCTTACCCTTCACTGAAGGCAAGAAGTTTTATGAGCAAAACAAAACCTCTCTTTAATCAGAACTTCTGGTAGTTCTTACATGGTGACAGGCATTAAAGGGTAAGCCCAGCTAACTAGGTAGCAGATATTTGGAAAACATCAGCACCTTCTGCTCAGAATACCTCTGACAGGTCTAAAACAATGGCAACTAACACCATGCTTCACTCACATCACAAATGTGATGCAGCACATGGCTATACATCCTCAGCTCATTTTTCCCCATTCCTCTGGGTATTTGCCATTGTAGTGAGAGTCACACACACGTGCCCTGCAGCAAATCCCTGTCCTCTCATGGATGTCCTCTGTACATTGTCAAGTGCCCAACTCCCTCCCCACTTTTCAGCTCACTGTATTGCACATGTTGCTAGGACCCCACTAAAGAAAATTGCAACAACAAAATAGCTGTGGATGGAGAGTTAGATAGCTCTAAACAGCCAGAGTTGGTTTGTTGCTAATACTGACACTGGAGATGAGCATGGAAGAACAAATTCTCATTTCTTTCCTCAGCACTTAGGCTTGTGGCCTTTGCAGACCATATCCTGCCATTACTTCAAAGAGGCTGAAGGAATTGTTAAATGAAGTAAAGCAGAGCAGGTTAACATACGTGGCAGTGAGCAATACTGCATTATATAGCTTGGAACGTGATTCCCTGAAGTTGCCTGGCTACTGAGGCAAATTAAAAGTGTGAGGACAGAAGGAAAGCAGGGAGAGCATGGTTTTACTGATAGATACCAGCATACACATTCATTCCAAGCATGGCAGGTACTGATGCATCCCAGGATCATTCAATATAAGGTCTTCTCTACCTCTCACAAGGATCATTGTATAATACAGCCACTATTTGGTATTGTCCCATCTGCTTTAGTCCATATTTTCTTGTCATAAAATAAAAATATCCACTGCAAAAAACATGTGAGGCTGTTTGGCTTTTTTTTTTTAACTTCAGAATTTTATGTAAAACATTTTGGGCTGCATTTCTCCCATAGTTCACAGAAATGTCATAATGAAGGCTAACACAGTTTTTGAACACATTAAAGGAATCACTGAAAAGACTTTTAAATTACCTAAGTTTAAAAATATTGGTGGTCTTACATATAATTTATCCACTGATCACTAGGAATTTGCATTGTATTTTAAATTAAAAGCTAGTTTGTCTTCTCAACAGAGAAGACAATTTTTTATACTGTGAAATCTACTGCAAGAATAATAAAGTTATTAATTAGTTATTAGTTTAAATTCCTAACCTCTTTCACTGGGCACATTGCATTATATAATTATGCAAAATTCATTGACATGAGAGATGTTCCTGTTTAAAAATGCATGTTTAAAACACATTTTTATGTTGGAAAAAAGAAAGTGGTCTGGGATAGAGGTTAGTCCTCTGCCTTTCTCCATTTAATAAAATAATTGTAGGGAAAAAACATGTTTGAGAAGTCGAGTTAGAATATTCTGCCTTCTGCTTTCTGCATCACGTGTACAAAATCTGTGGGACAACAGTGGACAGGGATTGTCCCATGGCCAGGAACACTCTATAAAATGCTTCAGAAACCACATGGCCTGCAGTGAGCTGACAATCTTCATGCCAAGTTTCATCCTCCCAGCTGCCAAAGCACTCTGCACTCTCATTTTCTCTGGAGGTCAAGAACCTCTCATACTAAACCACTTAGAATAGAACAGAGAAATCAGAGTTTAGGAGAGGAGGAGATTATGTGACTCTAAATAGGAGATCAAACAGCTGTGAGTCTGCACTCACATCCTCCTCAAGTTTGTCCTCCTGCCACTAATCATCTATCTTGCAACCAGCAAGTCAGTGGGCAGATTTCACTGGCAGATGGGATGGGTTCTGCACACATGGTTAGCTGGAATTTTCCACTGCACATATTATTTTAGGAAAACTCAAGTGATCATGTAGTTACAATAAAGCCTAGTTACTACACATACTAAAGATCTGACCTCCCATAACAGCTGGAAGCCTGCACTTGAACCTACAAATCTATGAGCTTCTGATCTCAAGTATCAAAGTATCACGAGGTCAATGGATTTACTACAGCTCAGTATTTGAACCACTTTTACCTTTTCACATCAGCTAGCGGAGAGTTACCCTATAACCGATAAACATGAAGGTCAAATTTTTAATTGGGTACATCCTATTCTAAATTTCCAGCAACTACAAAGCATCTAAAGCTATTTTAGATTCAAAACAAGACACTGAATTTCAATTCTTGACTTCCAATCAAAGACTAAAGAAACGACAAGCTACATGATTATTACTTCAGAAGTTTATGAGTTTCCTGAAGTAAGGAGATAATATAATGGTAAATGTGAAATCTGTAAGAAAAAGACCATTAAACAAATGGGAAAAGAACAGTATTGAATGTGATTCACTCTTTTCAAGATAAAACCTAGAGCTTCTGGTATAATCAATATTTTAGAAGGCAAAACGATTTTCAGGAATTTGTTCAACTTAATTGTGGTAAGATTTCTTCTCTAGCATGTCTTGCTTCAAACTCCAGTGCATCTGACATGCATTGTTTTCCTGTTTCAAGATGATACAGGCTGAAGTTGCAGTAACGACATATAAAGACATGCATATGTATATATAGATACAAATTGCAGGATAATGCACTCTGCAGGTAGCTAATGCACTCTGCTGGCAGCCACGGCTTTCTGTTCTACTCTTACCCCTTGGGAAGAGACTGAGCCACTTGGTGATTTAGAATGGGATGAACTGAGTTTTAAAGTTCATTTCACAAATGGTGGTCTGTAAGTTGGCATTTTTACCTCTTCCATAGGCAGACAGTGAGACTGGCAGATCTTTCACAGGCTGGTTATAAATGCATGACAGGTCTAAATGTGCCAGTCCGACTTTTGGGAAGAAAAAACATGAAGAACGCCTGGTGGTCAGGAAGAAGGTCACAAAAACAAACATATTTTTTGCAGAGATTTACTTCAATATTAAAAAAATCATGAAAATCAAAATACTCTTTTGACTTCATCTCTTGGCCTGCTCTCCCCATGCAGTGAAAGCCTTTCCCCAGTGGATCTGTTAGGTCAATTTCTACTGTTCTTTCATATGCACCCATGTATCTTCTATGGACCACATGGAAACCATCTGGAATTGCACAAAAAAAAACTTTTTAAGAGGAGAAGAGCTAAATGCTCTTCATAGTGCAATTCCAGACCCTTCCAATACCATACACTAAATCCTGTATGTATTAATTTTCTGTTACTCTTTGGCAATAAAGGCTCTGACAGTGCTTAGATTATAGGGTTCTAATGTGGCTGAGGCTTTGTAATATAAAAAAACCAAAATAGACCTCAAAAATTACTGTAGACATGCAAAATTAAATGTCATAGGGTAGTTGCAGTTTTTTATAACTATTTTTAAATTATTCAGACCAGCTAGTGTTAGCTGCATAATCCAAGTTGCCTTGGATTCCTCTTGTAGTCAATGAAAAGAGACAGAAAAATCCAGGAACAATTTATTTCTCCTACTGCAGATACCAATTTAATACTAAAAATGAATAAGCAGGTATCCATCTCTCACTGCTTACAGAACAGTGTCTAACTGTAGAGGTGGAAGCTGAGGTAAGGTGAGTCCTGTTTTCACTCTGGGCCCATTAACACATGCCTGGCACAAGCACTATGCATGAGGCATGGGGATTTCCCCCCTCCATATAAAATTGCAGTCCTGTCTGCCAGGGAGTACCAGGTTTGTGTGAATGTAACACCTAGAGCTGTTTCCCCTCACAGAGCTTGAAGAGGAGAAACCTGGCTCAGCTTATGGGGAAACATGAGCTTTCTTTCATGCTGAGCTATGTCTTACCTGCTTCTGGGCACAATCACTTCAAAGCCTTCCTGGTGCTGAATATTGTGGCATGTAACTCACAACACCAGTCTGCATGTCAAAAATAGAATTTAACCCCAAAGGCACCTGAATACTTCCAACGTATGTCAGCAGCTTCTATACTGGGCTTCTGTAATACAGCTATAAAAACTGCAACTCTTAAACAAACGTTAAAAAATTTTCACATGAAATGGGCAATTAATTTGATTTTCTAAACAGTTTGATCTAGTGGGAGGTTAATAAGGGATGGAAATTGTTTCGGGTCTCATTTAATGCTCAGGATTGTGCCGCTGAATTAAAGATATCATAAGCCAACTGAAATTTAAAAATACAGATGTTTTGTTGATCATTTAATACTCTTTAATTGCCCAACCTCTCAGCATTGAGAAAGAAAAAAAAAACCAACTGAAACATAATCAAATCAGCCAGGAAATCCTATTTGAAATGCAGGGGATTCATCAATAGATTTGACCCCAATTTTCTCTCAGATGTGAGACACTGACCTACACCAGTAAGTTTCCATAAGGAAAGCTATACCATTATTGACATTCATTAAATCACTTCCCAGTATGGTACTAAGCAGAGTGACATTCTAGGTCATGTGTGGGCCATACACCTATTTCATCATGCATTTAAAAAAAAAAAAAAAAGTCACAGCTAAGGTGATGATATTATTAACTTGGTAAAAAAGCAATTAAAATCTTCAAAGAGTGAACTTTCAAATAGTGCAGCAACATTTAAATGTCATATTTCTGTTGCAAATGTATTTTTAATGATAACATTTCTTTGTAATGTAAATCAGCTGCCTCTCAATTATAACATGTTAATCAAGTTATTTCTCAATTGCTGCCTACCCATCAATGCCTGCAAGTCCATCACATGTCATTCTGTAAAAGCCTACTAATTACTTGATTATATTTTAGTCAACTTTTGCAAATCCAACTGTTTTCTTCAAGTCAGCATATTATGTGCAGATTTGCCTGTTGAGGAAGGGAGAGCAGAAGACACCCCTGTAACTTCAGCCTAACTGAAAATCCTTCAAGGTAGCCTAACATGTGGGACTTGATCCCAGAGACTGGAAAAAAGGAAACAGGGGCACCCACACACTGCTTCACTGCTTCCTAGTATCTCATACACACGTGTTTGAGGAAGAACACAAGGCTGAGCTGAACAAATACTTCTGAATGGTTCAAAACACATACCTCAAAGGCAGAGCAGGATTTGATTGGGTAGAGGTAAATTTTGGCGACAGTGATGGGCTTGCCACCTTTTCTACACGTTGGCACTGCAGTCTCAGAAACAGCTGCCCTTATGCTCTCTGCCTCAGGCTCTGGTGGCTGCCAGCTGCCAGTTGTTTCTGTCTCAGATGGAACACCCCTGAGTTCTCCGTCCGAGATTTGTAGTATTGGAGACAATTTATCTGCACTGTTAAAAGAAAGGTGGTGATCTGGAACAGATTCTGTCGTCAGCTTTGTAACAGACTGGAAAGGAATCTCAGCATCCGGTTTGGAGAGTCTGGTGGCTATGAGGAAATTCAAAAAAGTCTGTGCATCTTCAAAAGACGACATGTAGCCAAAGGATATTCTCACAGAACCAGTGGGACGTCCATCAACTAGGTCTATATTATCTCCACAAACATGGCCAGCCTAGTTTGAAGTAGGAAGAAAACCAGAGAGCTGTCATGACACTTTGCTTTATTTCTCTCTAATTTTACCTAGCTATGAATGAGTCTCTTAATTCTAACGTGAAAAACTGTTGTAAAAAATACAAGGTTAACTCATCAATACAAAAAAAATGGAGAAAAACCCTCAAACATCTTATGATTTACTCAGACTATGAAGAAGATAATTTTGAGCTGCTTGTCCTTCTACTCTAGGGGAAGAGGTACTTTTCAAAAATATATCAAGAATCACAAAAAGGTTGTATGTCCCATGATTGCTAGCTAGGACAATCTCCAGGGATATTCCAGTCTCATCTGCATAGTTCATTGAGATTTAAACTGTGATATTATGTTCAGATAAGTGAACAAACTATGAGATGGATGATTTTTCTGGGGCAGTTTTCTTGATATTCACTATCAGAAGAGTTCCATTTTATACCACAGCTTGTGTTAAATCTCAAACAGCAGAGAACTACCTCATTTGGGATATCAGCAAAGCAGAGATTTGAATCTAGAGCTCAGACATCCAAAGTGACACTGGAATATTCATCATATCTGTCTTGCTGATCCAGTCAACACATTGCTTTCAGGATGGAGGGAACTAGTCTTTCCTCTATCACTTCCTCCTTTGAAGAGCACAAATCTCCACTTAACAAACTTTTGTCGAAAA
Source organism: Orthonyx spaldingii (assembly GCA_013397795.1). Taxonomy (NCBI): domain Eukaryota; kingdom Metazoa; phylum Chordata; class Aves; order Passeriformes; family Orthonychidae; genus Orthonyx; species Orthonyx spaldingii. The sequence goes on along the minus strand of VZTJ01002382.1, from coordinate 637,885 downwards.
GTTCCTGAAATGCCCTATAGTGACCTTCATGTAGATAATCCCTCTGATATGCCTCTCATACAAAATTCTATGGAAAATTCTCCCATAAGAGCAAAAGTTTCTCACTCTTTAAGTGAGTCAGTGAGTGCTGCCACCTACCACCAGCAAAGCAAGCTAGAGTCCTCTCTGTTCATCCGTTTAATAGTAGCTCAGCAATGGACATAAGATTTAGTCCTAACTATCCTATTTCCTAAGTGCAGCAGCTGTTGGGGGTTTTTTTCAGAATTTAATTTATCTACAAATTTCTGTTACATTAAAAATGGAAATGTGAATAGTTTATTTACATGAGGGGTTTTTTAAGCAAGAAATGTCACAGTACAGTGAACAGAGATGCCATTTATGCAAGGAGAAATAAAAACCCTACATCTATGTCAAAGCATGCAACACAGTAGTAAATATTTAAATGCAGCGTGATGTAGTTTTTATCCTTGACAGCAAAAGCAGCATTTGCAAAATTAGGTTGCATCTGTTAATATACCCTTCTGTAACCCTTCTGCCAAGTATTGCTTGATTGACTGAGGAGAGAGGTTCCTGCTGTGCATATAAGTAAACGAGCTCCTACATAACATTCTAAGAAAACTAACCACACTTCTCCAGGGACCCTTGAGGACAGAAAGTCCTCCCTCACAGCCATTTTATCACGTAAATCTTCATCAGGGAAGGAAGAATACAGCCAGCACCCTGGGAAAAGATGAAACTGAAGTATATGTGCAAATAATGTGATAAAATATGCCTTCCTCTACACAGTAATGTTGTCAATAACTCATCCTGATCTTTCTCAAAGCACTGAAGGGAATGGAATGTCCCAAAATAACGACTGTGTAACTGTACCACCTCATTATACAACCTTTGGCAGATTAAATGTTTCTCCATAAATTTAACTTTGGCTTATCCCCATTTAAATGATACAGACCTAAAAGAAGTCACTCACTCCTTAGCAAAATCCTCCTCGTATAAGGAGATTCAAGAGCACTGCAGCTAGTTATTTGGCATTTTTCACTTCAGCAGAAGGGTAGACCCTTTTCTGCTTTCTCAGAGGAAAGAGCTTCCATGGTAAATCAAAGCACCATTTTGCCAAGGAAGGTATTAGAGAACTGCAGCACAAGTTCTTAAAGGTTGCTATCAGTCCTGCATGTAAATGTATTTGCAAAATTATCTATATGTCTCTGTGAAATTATAAGGGAGCTATAACATCATTACAGTAATTAGATTTTTTTTTTACCTTTTGAAGAACACCATTAATAAAATTTTTGATTGTTCGGAATTAATTTACTGTAATTTCAAACTCTGACAAATATACAGACAGGAAGCCTCCTCCACTTCACCGTAATACATCCTGCTATACATCTTTTAATGATCACTTATGGAAAACATTAGTCATCTTGAAAACAGTCTTTACATTCATATTCTAACAATCTGACACACCAGTAATCTAATTAGATGTCATCTAAATTTACTTCATTCTCTGAGATTCACTGTGTATTTGCTTTTATTGTTTCCTGTCCACTTTGTGTATGTATTTTAAACTGTAACACCCAACACCAATAGGTCTACAATACTTGAACATTGCTATGTACAACAATGAATTAAGGATGCTTAAGGAACAACATGAGAGGAATTGTCTAGGAACTTCTGTTCTGCTGGAAGTTTGGATATCATGCAATTTCAAAATGAAACAAGAAACCCCAATTTCCTATTCTCCAATGAAATAATAACAAGTAACACATACTTCTCTGGGTCCATCAAATGACTTTCTTTCAATACCTCATTTCAATGAACTGAATTTCATTTAATTTAGTTCTTTAACAAGGCAAGTGAGTTGAAAGTTCATAGAAAGCAAATAAAATTTAGCTTAATTCTTAAAGTCACAGAGACTCAAAACCATAGGACATTATGCACTTACTTTAGCTTTTAAGTTCTTCTAATCACATTCAGAAACTAACCTGCAGGTTCCTTTGGATGTCCTCATTGCTTATATCCAAATGCATCTGGCAGGCTCCCGTGTTACAGAAGCAGCCTGTGCGAACATGTATGTTGTGGAGACTGGCCATGTTGTCCACCTTCCCAATTCAGCAGAAGATATAGAAGAAGAATGAAAAATAGACATTTTAAAGTTGTGGTCAACAAGACACAATGTTTTAAAGGTAGAAATCAATGGAGGTAAATTATCCCTCTAAACAATTAACAACTTACAGTAGCTTTTACCATTCCTATACAGATTTAGTCCTTTTCAGCTTTGTTATTTCAGCTAGAAGAAAACAGTAGTAGAAGCAGAGATGTTTACCTTACCATTGAGAGACTACTATACACAAAGCACACACTATCAAGTTCTGATCCTGTAAATGCCACTACATCTGATGAATTTTAAACCTGTGAACAGGTTTGTTCACATCACTACTGCTAATTACAGACCTGCACCCAGGTGTTACTCAGTGTCTTGACAGAGCCACCACCTGAAACTGCATCTGAAGAGACTGAAGAGAGGCCTGGGACACCTTTTCAGGCAGCTAAAGAAAACCTTGTGCTCCAAGGATCTGAAACTGCAAGTCCTCATTACAGAAACTGATGGCATCTGTGGGATTTTGGCACAGAAATGCTGGAAGGATCAACCCCTCAATAAGCAATAACATTTGCCAGGACTGGGAATGAACTGGAATGTCTCCTTGAGTCTTGCACATACAGCCACCCAATCTACCAAGTCCCTGGTGCACTTCTTCCTCGTGCTGTTTGATATTGCACCATTTCTTTATCATCTACTAAATAATGAATGGACAGAAATACAATACTTGATGACAAACTAGCATGAATAAATTATGGAAAGGAATGAAAATGATGCGCAAAGAGAACAGAAGCACATGCCCATATGTGCCTCAGACGGAGACATATATATGCAAGTGCTGGGAGGACAGAACTGTAAGGGATACGGGCTGTCGGGTTTCATAGCATAGCTAAGAAACAAGGCAAGCACACCACAGGGATCCTCTTAGCCCAGCTAAGAAACCATGGAAGCTCACTGCAGGGACCTGGAAATGCTTTATATTGATTTCAAAGAGCAACAGCAGCAGCTGATAAGATTAGCTGAGCTACCACCAGTTATTTTTTTGACGAAAAATGATGAACATTCCTGGTCAAGGCTGCAAGAAAGGACAGTCAAACGCATGAAATCTGACCCCACCTCTACCACAGACTCCCAGAACAACCTTGCATAACTAGGCATTAACCCCTCTGTGCTTTTGCTTCTTTTCTACAAAAGGAGTGCTGGGAGCCCTGTGAATGACCATGCTGCAGACTCAGGGGACTCCGCTATACCAGTGACAGAATCCTCCATGCAGGAAGCTCGGGCTCAGCTGGATGCACAGCAACAGCTCAGCCTAAAGGGGCAGGAAAGGGAATGTCAACCCACTCACACTAACCACTTTCCTAACTGTGAGCTCATGCTTTGTCTGAGGTATCAGTACAAATTTCTAACTGACTGAATCTCAATTGGCTTTTATTATTTTTAACATAAATTCCCTCTGTACAGGATAATGGCCCAATACATATAGCAAATACTTTCTGTTATAATTCTGGCATCTATCTTCTGTCTTGACATATCAATCTTCTATCTTCTGACATCTCTGAGTTTAACTGTGTGAGGTGCCAAGTACTTTTAAGGTCACTATTTCAGCAGATGGAAAAACCAAGCCTTCTCAGAACTTACTCCATGCTGAAGTAATTCAACCTAAATAGTATTTAGCTCTGCTAAGAGCAGTTCAAACAGAGTTCTTGATTTTTTTCATTTGTGGGGCACAAGGGTCTCTGCACCAAAATGTGCTGTATACACAAAAATTCTACATTGCTGTAGCACACAAGTTCTCAAGTTCACATTTAAATATGTTCTGCACCACTAGTTCAGTTCAAAATCGTTCGGTTCTCCAACAGAGATATAATCAAAATAACTCCATATATACAGACTTGGAAAGCAGAGAATACAATAAGCCCCAAGCTCCCTATTGATGATTAATGCCTTGGAGAATATCTTGTGTTTAAAGCATGTTTCTCAAATTGAAGTTTTAGAAAAAGACATCTGTTGAGAGAGACTGTTGTGGTGTCGCTAGCTTTGTTTTGTCAGAGGACTTCAATATGGGAACAGTGACATTTTCTTGACGTCTTTTTTCATTTAGATGAGAAAAGTTGTCATTCTGCCATACCATAGTTTGTCATGGTGATAGTGACTTGTGGGCGGATATGTCGTTCTGTTAAAGATGACAAGCAAGGCAAAAATCATTACATACTTCACTACTGACATGGTACAGTGTTTTGGCTTATTTACTCAGTATAACAAAAGCTTTAAAATATATTAATACTTTTTAAAAGAAATGTTCCTGGGGCAGCCTTGTTTATCAAAGTGTAACTAGTGTAATGAAGTTTCCATGACACATCTTCATAGAACTGGAAACATGATTTAAAAAAACAATTTTGAATTTTGTCAAATAAATTATTACTATTCTTTAATGAACAGTAATTTCATTCTAGCTATGCAATCCAATCCTCTCCTACAACAATATTGTAATAATCTAATTGTAATATATAGACAGGGACTACTGAGACATAAAAACATGATCATTAGAGGAATATGGCAATTGTGCTTCAGGAGAAAAAAGATTAGTTATGAATAGCTTTAGTATTAACTGAAGTTCATTATCACCAATGTGATAATGTGCACAGATCTTGGGAATGTGATGCACACTTTTCACTGGAAACAATGACATCATGTAAAAAACCAGTAACGGCAGCACTGCAAAAATATCTGTCCCTTGAATAGATACTTGGTTTTCCCTAGGACATATGTTTTGATTTCTTCTTGTTTAGTTTCACCCTAGAAATACACTACTTGGGGAGCTAATTTAATCTCTCTCTGCAGTGCTACCACATAGCAAAACAAATAGAACATAAAACATCTGTTACAGTTAGTTTGATGAAGAAAAACTTCCTTAAATAAAACACATCTTTAAAATTGCCATAAGGAGCAATAATGGATATTGAGCTCAGGGTTATGAAATACAGAACGACACTTGCAGCTCTGTCTGTAACAGTGGAGGCTGACTTTTGGGAGCCAGAAGTGTATTCATCAATGAAGGCACAGAAGCATGAATGGTACTAATGATAAGTACACAGCTTAATGTACTTGGATTGTGAGTTTTGGTGATTCCCTGGGTCTGATATTTGGAACTATTGTGCCTTGGTCTTTTAGAGATTAAAGACTACAATTAAACTGCAAAACAAATGCAGAAAACTTGCAGCATTTTTACTGATTTCAGTCAGTGAGGACATGGTAATCAAGCCATCATGCTATCGAGTCCCTTCTGTCTCTCAGAGCCCCTCGGCATTCATTACTTTTTCTGAGGCTCTTTACTGTGGGCCTGGCCCTGTAGGTTGCTTCACACCCCAACACTTCCGATGTCACATTGTCCTGATTTTGACAAGCAAAATACGCATTTCACACTTCCAAGCCACGGTCTTCAAATTTAATAAAGATACATAAAAGATGTTCGCCTAAACCAGTTTTTGAAAGCAGGTTTTTTTTTTTCCCATCAGTGAGCTTTCCTTTAGGGTTGCCACATTGATCAAAAGCTGACATTTGGTCTTTTTTTTCAATATGCTCTATCTGATAAATACAATTTTTTTCTTTTTTTATATAAAAAATATTGAAGTGCAGAGCTTTCCTCCCTCCTCATTTTAACGCATTACCCTAAAGTAGTCCCCTCTTGGAAATTTGGTATTTTAGTTGGCACTCATCAGCTGGAAAGCACTGAGAAGAAATGACATTCTGGTGTGTTCTGCTTTCCCATTCCCTGTCACACAATTGCACTGGTGACTTCTCTACATTGGCTAAATCTCTGACTTCTGCTATCCTTTCACTTCAGGGCCTCTGGGGCACTCAATGAAAGCTGTAAGCTTTTCTCTGGCTTCAGGTTCCATCAAAATAAGTCTGAGAATGATACTTGCTGTAGGTACATATATACTAAGTAAGAGTAAAGATTTACAAATAGCACATAATTTTGCATTATTCCTAATCAACTAAGGCTAAGGCTTTCACTAAGAATGATGAATACTTTAGAAACCCCTGCTGAAGTAATTCCCATAGGATGAAATTCTGTAGCTCTTATTCAAGCAAGTACTTCTTATTTGTGTAAGTTATCTTACTGAGTATCACAAGAATTAGTCACATGAATAAAGGAACTTTTTATAACACATCATGAAGTGTTCTGGAAAAAACCAGTCATATAATTCAATACTGGCAAGTACTGTCCTTCAGGAATTGGGATTAGGACTTCTCATTCTGTTTTCTACAATACCAGTGCCCAAATAGCAGAGCAGTTTGTCTGTCTGATGGATTTGCTCATTACAAGAATTTCACTGCACACCACTGATGGCTGGTTATAAAACAGGCTTCATGACGCTGTTCTCCACATCCACTGGTAAATTAATTCACTGATTCATGGCTTGGAATTGGAGAGAAAGTAAGCTAGCTCTTTCTGTCATCCAGCATTTGACTGTGAAATGCTGTTGCTGATGCAAATGCACACTTAATCTTGTTTAATACAATTTAATAAGAAGTAGGTCAGAAGGAAAAAAAATCAGCACTTGTTTCCTAATCATTTACGGGCAGGGGGGGGAAGCATTTTCGTTGCGTTACAGTATCATTAACTGTTTTAACTGCATGGTTTTCTGCAACAAAGGCATTTTTTTCCATCTCAGAGAAATAATTTCTATGTGGGCAGATTCCATCAGTATTGAGGAATCTGATCCTCTTCTCCTTTTTGCCTCTTTAGTTATTGACAATGGTTTAAATTAACTGAAGAGAGAATGTATATCTCTATTCAGTCTTCATCTGTTCATCACTTACTCTGACCGAAATCTCTTTGGTAGAAGGCAGTGAAGTATTAGACAGAGATATTGAAATTTACTGAAGTTGTCAAGTTCAGTGTCCTGATAGTATAAATGCTAGCGTATCAGGAAATTTGTAGTCAATGTGATAATTTTCTTGGCTAGTTTTAAAGACAGTCAAATAGCAGGCAAGATTGCATGGGAGAGAAGCAGACTGGAAATATTAGCATAATTCAAAATATGTGGGTTGCCACTCTGCAGGAATTCTCATTTAGAAGATGCCATATACATAGTGAACCACAGGTTCTCCATGCTTAGAGGAATAACAATAATTTTACATTTCTGAGAACCAGAAGCTAGAAGATTTCTTGGGGATGGGGTGGCTATAAAAAAAGAAATGAAACAATGAAACACAGTCTTGTTAAGGGATTACCTAAAATTTTTTCAACTGCTTTTTTATTTCCTGCTGTACCTTCAGTGAATTTGGCATGGACCCATTTGAACATTTGTTAACTTCCCAAGTCCAAGATCCAGCTATGTGAAACTAAACAGATTGATGAGTAGGCTACACACCTTGGTTTTCTTTCTTTGATTTGGTAGCTTACTGGCCATAGGTCTCTCCAATCAATGACACTTTCTCTTCTGGTTTTTTGTTTTTTTTTTTCCTCTAGTTCAAATTTCATTCATTGACAATGAAAATCTGGTTTGCTAAAATGACATCAGGGAAAGCATGGATTTCAGGAAAAAAGCAAAGTAAAGGAACTCAAGCTCTCTGTGGTTTTCTAACTGACTTCAACACAGGATCCTCTTGTGAGTCATAGCAAACATCTGTGTCTCTATATCCCATTGAGCATTCCTAGATATTTTGTAGGGTAAAGGCTTTCAGTCAAACTGCTTCTAGTCAGAAATGTGGAAGCGAGAGGAAAACCACACAGCAGACTAAGCTCTAACTTATATCAAGAGGGATAAAGGGGAATGTAGCAGACTAATACAAGTGGAAACAATGCCTAGGAATAAAAAGGTACAGTGAATGATACTGAAAGTCTAGTAGCATAGGTTTAATTCATGTCGCGGTCAAAATCTTTTCCACCTTTTCCTCTTTCTTGTAAAGCAGTTAAATCCTCTTCTGTCTGTATTAAACCCCTGAAAACAGGGCTAATAGAATACAGGGAGGTTCTGGGATCAAAATCTGGCATTAATTACAGCCACAAGATTCTATACAGTAGTGTGGTGGGGTAGAGGGGTGTCGGGACAGGAAAATTCAAACAAGGAAACAGAGTAATAGAGAAGGTGGGGCCGGGCTCTATTCAGATGGTGGACTGAAACTAGACACTGCATGCATCCAAAGGCAGCTGATCTGCTTTTACCAAGATCAGGGAAAAGGGAACCCAGTGGAAGCTGTCAAAAGTGCAGTTCTTCTCCTGCTACCATGTGGTTTCTTTTCACATTTCTCCCACATGACAAGGTCTGTAGTTTAGAGCCACAGTTTGGTCCTGTTGCCAAACAGAAAATATTTAGCCTCCCTCATTCATCTCAGATTCTTTCATGTGAACAACTATGAGTGTCTTTCTTTTATCTCTTTTCATTTCCTTAGCAACATGTAAGGACACTCCAGAGAAACAGTGTCAGGCAACACCTTCAGCCTAGTCTTTCATGAAGCTTTCTAACCTTGATCAGCTGTGATGTGCAGTTTAATAGTAGGCAATTTCAAGCATACTAACTCACATGTGTCTTTGTCCTCCTGCAATGAGATATTACAGAAAGCAATTCAGCTTGTACTCTGTCACTAATATCTCAGCAAGAAGACAGCTTCATTACCTACTAACTCGGTTTGCATTTATCACATTGAGCCTCTAAGTACAGCACCTCCTTATGTTCAGTGATCCCTTAACCAGATCAACAAAGTTGCCTCCTATATTGTGAGCTGCTTTTTGTAAGGGCTGTCTTTGAGCATCCAGTGCCATGTTACAAAAGCAAAGATCCAGATTGCAATGATTTCTTGCCAGTTTGAAGCAACAAGGTGCCATTTATTGACATGCCAGTGTGGTTTACTGCATTGCTGCTGTCTCCCTGGTCCAAGACATCCACAGTACAACTGGAAACTAATTGGAACCAAGGAAATTAGTGTATGTTCAACAGGAATCTTCACAACCATCTTTTCGTCCTTATAATCCTGTTTGCATTCTATTGTGTTGGTCCATCTGCCATTCCTGGCTTCCTGAAATCAATGGCTAAATCCATAGCTACAATCAATAGTGAGTAATCACCTCAGCAATTTTTAGGTAGCTATTGGGAAGACAGCCAAAAATCCCATTAAGCAAGTTAGAGAACACTTTTCTTTGCCTGACTCATCAAAATTAATATAATGAGTGGTTATGCTTCTAAAAGCATTAGTGTAACTAGCTCAGAGTCATATGACCATTGCTGCAAAGACATTCTTAGCTGGAATTAAAAAATGCTGGATTTCCATTTTCTGTGACCCAGATGAAAAAATGCTGCACTTAAAAAACCAAATGGTAGTTTTGCACGGAAGTAAAAAGAAATGGATGGGAAAAAAACCCATAAAAGGATTAAATATGAAGAGCAACAAAGATCTCTGTCTTAATAGCTTTCTATGAAGATTTATTTCAAATAGATTAAAAGTAGTAGAAGTTACCCCCCCTCATTGCCCACTTTCTCCTGCAGGGATATGGTATGAATTTCCAAATGAGTACTGACAAGTAGTACCAGGCTCTGGTCAGTCTGATCCAACTGACCTCGTACCAACTTCCTGTGCATGGGAAATGCTGTAGCTCGTTTCTCTTTTTCACTCCTCTAATTCACATGTTGCCACTGCTCTGATTCTGTACCTATATGTGTACAGTGGGCTGGAGATGATCTTCTAGTGAAACTAAAAATATCGTCTAAGACACGAGCAGCAATTATTTCCAGAAATCTACCCACTTCAGGTATTGCCTGGTCCCTTTTATCAGGTAATGATAAGCAGTGATATGAATATGTATTGAACCAGCTGTGTGTATATACAAATGTATCCGCCACTTGATATCTGAAGATTTGACAGTATTTAACATATTTTCTCTCTACTCCTGTGAGGTTAGAGTAAATTGGGAAGATAAGGCATTGAATCCCTCAAGGTGACACTGAAAGCCTACAGCAGAGGAAGGGTATTTCACTTGGCTGTTGCCAGGTCTGGATTACCAATCTAAATCCAGCTAAACAATTCCTTAAGACATTACGAATGGAAAAGGAAGCTTTTAAAAGAGAATATTATGAAACTAATGCAAAGAAAGTGTACTCGCAGTATGAAAGCACTTCTAGAACTGGCTATTACCATGATATTTACCTATAGCAGCTACATTTTTTTTCATTTCCCATCCTGCCTCACACCATTTTGCCCCGTGTTACTTTTATTTGCAGACCTGTCCAAATACAAACAGGTGGAATAACTTCTAACTGCATACACTGCTCTGTCTCTTCCCTCGTCACACCTCACCCATACAACACTGCTTCATGTTGCTTGTCCAATTCTTCCCCTTCCTTGGATGTCTGAAATCCTCTTTTTTCTGCTTTTCTGTCCAAACTGGTGTCTCTTTCTTTGCCCAATATAGGTAATAATGGACTTTAGCTGAACTGTGAGAAATTTAGTTTAATTGGTAGGAAATATTTTGTAGTACTGAATATAGCTAAATTCCAGAACAAATTCCAGGACAAAAACCTCTCTTTAAGAGAGGTTTAAGTAAAGATGACCATGCAATTCTAAGATATATTTTTCTTCCTCTACATCTCAAACCACAGGATTGAATTTGGCTTAGCTGCTAAGCTCCTTACACGACAATTCACTAATATAGAATTCTTTGGATACAGAAGGATAAATGGGGTTGAAAAGAATACAAAGTTTTGTTTATTGGGGAAATCTCATTCTGTTTTTGCCTTCTTCAAGCAGAGTGCTAATAACACCAAGGTTGTGGGTTTTATCCCTGTATGGGCCACTTACTTAGGGTTGGACTTGGTGATCCTTGTGTGTCCCTTCCAACTCAGAACATTCTGTGATCAGGAACTAAAGATTATACTCCTAACATATACTGCTAGCAGAAAGAGGCTACCACAACACAGAAGGTGTCACAGTGAGTGGTTGGATGTAAGTGGTTTGAGGCCACACATTCCAATGGAAGACCCTTCACTTCAGAATGATAGAAAGTGAGAGAGGAAAGGAAAAAACTCAGCAGTGGGTCATCAAGTCAACCCTTACATTAATTCAAGCATGGCTGAGATAGAGGAAGGTGAGTGAGACAGTGGGCACATGCCATAATAAGAGCAGTCATCAAACTGTTTTATAGATTTAAACTGAAGGGACACACACCAGAAGTTGTTTCTTGAGAAATGTTGATTTTTTTTCTTTTAATTGAGTAATGGGTGAAGCCAACTCAAAGTCTAGACCTCCCTTCACTCTATCTGGATTGATGAGGGTGAGCCAGGACATGCTAATGTAGGCTTCTAGACAAAACTGATTATAATCTATGTGAGCAGGGTTCTCAGCCTTGAGAGGCAAAACTCATTCATATGCAACACTGCAGAAGAGCCTTCCTTAGGCAAACCAAAATGTTTACTTTCTCTGTCTTTGGCAGCTATTCCTGTTATAGCAGTTTGTCTATCACACACAAGTGTGAAGTGGTAGGCAAGAAGGCTGAGACTGCTAATGGACTGATGCTCATTCCCTTCCTGACAGGATTTTTAGGGGACATGGCAAGCATATATGTATACCAAGGGAACTCTTGCAGGTGAGCCAATCACAGCAAGTTACTTGTTCTTAGGTTCAGGCTCCAAGCATAGGGGGCAGTGAGAAAAAGCAGAGTAGGGATGGATGCTGGAAATTCACAGCTGAAATGTGAAATGATGGCTGTTTTTCAAAAGACAGCCGTGATGGTTTGCTCACTTTTTAAAGCCTATTACTGGCTCCATTACACACAGGAGGAGAAAAAAATATTGTCTCAGAAGATCAGAGTGGAAAAAGAAAGTTTGGTAAGGGAGGGCTATTTTTCACTAGTGGCACTGAACTGAAAGGTGTGGCTGGGTAAGAGCTCTTCAGTACACACAATTGAACAAATGTTTCAGGTAAAATTCCATCTGGCCATCTGTGTCTTCTAACTCTTGCCTCTCTTCCAGCTTCCAAACTGACTTTATAGAATAAAATGTGAAGGGATTACAAAATTACTCTGCAATTATCTACTGAATATACAAAGAGAATTTCAACAGGTCTCATCGCCCTAATGAAACAAAGAGAAAATTTTATTAACAATATTAGTATAAAAGGTCTCCCAGAGCAGAGATGGCGATGTTTTTTCACATCTGCAAATGGAAGAGAACATACAACAACATTGGCACTTTGACACAATTTATAAGAAATCCACTTTTTTGTTTGTATGATTGTTGTTTCAAATCTACGTTGTTCTCTTATGACCGTTCCATTTCTTTGGTATTCAAATCAGGTTGGACTTCATAGAGTCCTATGCAAGTTTTTGCAAAAAAAAGAAAAAAAGATGGCAAGGATGCAAATTGAAGCTGAGTCATGGCTGTCAGTGTTCCAGTGGCTGGAAAAGACTTGGGGATGACAGAACATATGACATTCATATATGCTGAAGGCTGCAGATATTCATTGTTAATAAATGAGCTGCTGGTGATTCTCTGTGTAAAGAGTTTGCTGCATTCGCTCAGCACCAGGTATATATCTGTAACACCATTTTTTGTTACATCACAACCCCTCTTTAAAGTCTAGGGCTGATTGCTTCTCTTTTTCTGGTAGCCTCACAAGGAAGCAGAAGATTGACAGTTTGCTGCTTTAATGTCAAACCGTCTGCTTCTATCCTGCAGAGGTCCTTCATCTCTACCCCTGCACTTTCACACCTTTCCAAATTACCAGTCTGTCATCTGTCCACACTTCATTAGCAGCAAAAACTATAATGCTGGGGAATTATCCATTCTTGACTAGACAAGTATATATGAAGAAGCCATTTGGCAAAAAGGCCATCTTTATGTCCTAGGTCTGTCAAGTACTCATCATAATTCAACCCCAGTTCATAACAGGGCCTTTTTGATGCTGTAGTGCAAATAAACACATAACACAATGACAGAGGTGCTACTGCAGAGGACAGACGTGTTGTGTGAAAAGAATACAGGTGTCCTCCCCAGTGATTTCAGGAACAAATTACTACCAATAGTAGTCTATGAGACAGCTTTACCAAAGGAAACAATTTTCATGGAAGGTACTTGGTGCAGCTCAAAGGAGGAAATTTAATGCAGTTTTAGTGCTCAAAGACAAGAGGTTTATGGAAATTTCAAAATTATAGTAGTTTTATTTCTGGATAAAGGAATGTTTCATGAAAAATCTAAATTAAAACCAAAGCTTTTGAGTGACTATTGATGTTTGGAGTCTGCAAGTCCCTCTTATTTGTTTTAATTACCATTTAGAGCAAAAAAACCTGAACTAGTAATTAAACTGTCAATTAAGCCAATGATACATATAGTATACAATACAAGTTTATTCCAAGTATAATATTCTACGACAGTATTACCCTTCAACAATCACAAAGAAACATTTAAACAAAAAAGCAATAGCAATTCAACTACCATAATTATTTCACTCCCACTCTATCAGTTCTTAACATATAAATATTGTATATCATATATATTGGGACAGGAGGCTGTAAAAATTGCTGCCATCCCTGAGAATGCAATCATGGTGTGGTTATTTGTTTCTCACTTTAATGAAATGCCTTCATTTGCTCTTCACTGCTGCAATGAAGGTTTTACTCAAAGATGAACCCGAGATTGTGACTACTTCTTCTTGGTGCAATTGACCCCATGTATGTAATTCAAGAATGTTTGTGTTTAGTGGCACAATCTTGTTAGCTCTGATAATTAAACGGGTAACACTGAGAAATGGATTTCAATCATATGAGCAGGTAAGAATAACTTTCTTCCCCATTGCTACACAGATGAAATACATAATTTTTCTCTGTTTTAGTTTTTCAGCAGCGGTGTTACATGTCATATATTTCACTACATGCCTTTCATACCCTAAGTATCTTGGGCTTAGTTCAGAGTTTTGAATATCATGCCAATTATGCAAATCTTGAGGCTTAAATGAAAGCTTGGTATCCTCTGAAGACAGTGTCTACTTATGAAGTCTTTCTTGCCAATCTCAAGTGTTCCAAATAAACTGCTCCAAGCTTCCCCATAATATTTTCTCTGGAATCAGTTAGGCATATTGTCCTTTCTAAGCTACCAAATGTTAATGTCCACTCACACTGTGCCCTACAATTGGCAATGGGCACATAACAATTGCCTGTCAGAAAGACAAATAGAACTGGTTCAATGTCTGGTTATAAGTAATTAATTATAGATGGGATGTCATCCATAAAGGAAGAGGATGTTCTGTCATCTCTCTTTTAATATGCAAAGATAACCTGAGTCATTAACTGGTGTCCACTAGTAGTAGGTATGTCAAATAGAAACGCCATCCAATTTTCCCTTCATAAAAAATTCCCCAAAATGTTTTCTAGGAGCCTTCTGAAACCATGTTCTAACTTCACTAGATTGCATGTGGAGACCACCCAGTGAATCCACGTGAATGGATCACAGACCACAGACACTACCAAAGCAGAGGACACCATTTCCAAACCATTAACAAAAGTATTGGATTTAACTTTGATTTGAAAAAACCTATCTAAATTTAGACATGCATGCAGGTATGAAGATGAGATTACATTGTGAGTTTGATGAAGCTTACTCTCTGTTGTATGTATTTTCTTTGTAATCATAAAGAGGAAGCAGCAAAGATTTTTCTCCCCCTAACTTCTATAATGTGTCTATGAAAGAATTTCATTCCATAAAGAAGCCAGTTCTACAAAATACATATATCACACCTATTGTAGCTTTGGAAAGAATAGTACTGTCGCTTGTTAATTTCTAAAAGTCATTAAATTGCACATTATTTTAATTAAACACAGTAGTCTAACAGGCACTGCAGATGTGACTGGAATGAGTTTGAAAATTTTATAGTTCTTCATTCTACATATGCCAGAAATGATGAGAATCTTGTGAACAGCACAATCGAGATGATACAGATCAATAAAGAAGCTTTTTTCTTCAGAGCAACCACTGCAGCAAACAGGCACAATGGATTCATAGGACTATAAAAGAATTTTTAATTTGAGGGTATAGTTGAGTTTTAAAAAGTGAAACATGGATAAGCCATTTTTACTAAGAAATTGTGAAAATCAGAAATCAAAATAAAGGTTTTGGTTTTAACCAAGAAACAGAAGCAACATCAAAGTGTTAGGGGAGTTTTACAAACACAGTTATGTTAATATCTCCAGTCTTTTCTGAACATTGTCACATATACTGACGGCTACATGAAGGATTAATTCACTCCTAAATGTGGACTGCTTTGAAATGAAATGTGGTGAACCTTTGCCACTATTTGGTAGCATTGTCTAAACCAAGATGTATGTGAAGAAGAGCTTATTGAGTACTATATATTTGGCACAGATACCTGTGCATCAGGTAAATGCTTTAAAAAAAAAGGTAAAACTCCACACTTGCAGGCTATAAAGCAAGTGCTTCACTTTTGTTCTCCCTTGTGAGAAATGCATCTCTTCTTGTATTCTTGTAGACATATCTCCATGTTCCCCTCATTATCCTGTTCTCTCCAGCAGCCAAGGTAAAAAAAACGAAGAATCCAGCAAATCAAGAGCACTGTGGTTTTTCTGCCTTCTGCTGATGAGCAAGTGAGCTACTCTCCCCTATGTCACCCACTGGCTACACAGTGCACAGTCATACACACAACTGTGGTCACACACCATTACCTCTCTGCTGAAGGGAGAAACACTTAATGAAGTTTCATCTTAAAAATGCTTTGTGTACCTGATGAATAAAGGCTACAAAAAGCTGCTGACAAAGACAGCATTTAAGGATTTCTGGAACTTGAATCTCACTCTTTACACTGACCATTCAACTTTATTCTATGATTTCTCAGGAATATTACAAGAATGTAATTGTTAGAACTAAAGGGAAGAGAGAACTCCTCTTTCATTGGTGACTGCAATATTCTGAGATCTAATTTCACTTGTATATCAAAGCTCCAAGGCAGTCTCTTTATCAGCTTTTCCAGACTTGCTCTTCAATTCCCAGTTTTGAGTACTCTAGAGAAGGAAGCCAACAAAAAAAAAAATCAAACTGCCTAGTCAATGTATCCTGTTAAAACAGCCCACTTCCAAACTTCCTATTTGTGGAGTAATAAATCTGTAAGATATTGCCTCTGGCTATTATGTATTTTGTATTGTGCTAGCACTATTTATTGGATTCTCTTTCTACTGCTTTAAACATGGTGCAGAACCATGAACAAACAAACCCAAAACCTCAGAAGGGAGTACTATGAATAAAATATTTCTTTTAGGATAAAGAATTCTTTGTGAATATGCTTAAAATACAACCATAAACTCAAGTTAAGACAAGGGAAAAACATACCTGTGAAAAGCCGAGCACTTCTCCATTTTCATCGAGCACATTAAAATTAATGATTGGGCCTTGGACATCAGGGTTGCTGAAATCTGTATCACTGTAAATACATACTACAGGAGCCCCATTGGCATATTTTAAGTTAGACAGCACAGTATAGGTGTAGTGAGCTAATGCAAAGGTATGCTGTTTTATTTTCTCCATTCCACCTACAAAAGAAAAGTGCACATACATATCAGGTGCATTATTTTTACAGCAACGTGAAAAAAAAAAGATTTTTTCAGAATGGCGTAGTGTGAGGCAATTAGCACAAAATCAGTAGTTTTGTGTTTCATTAAATGCATATATAGTTTTCAAATGTTTCGTTCCTCATGTAGAAGTTTCACAAGTACTGTTGCACTAAGGATTTATCTATAGTTAATCTACTGTAGAAAGATAAAGTTAACACTGAAATGGATTGCAGGAATTACAACATTTATAGTTCCAGACTATACATAAAACTAAGATGTTCTAGCACAAAAAAATTTAAAAGCAAGTTTTTCTTCAGATCTAGCTCTGGAGATCATGGGAAAACAACACAGAAAGTGAACTGTTATGTCTGAGATAAAATAAAAATAATAACATTCTAAATGTAATGGCAAAATACAAATGTCATTTTACAAGGAATTTACTTGAATAATGAAGAATTATTCTTCCAAGACTTCTTTCTGTATAAGAAGAAGAACATTGTGAATGCTTCATTGACTACACCCATGCAATCTGGGGGCTCAAAGAGAAACTTTGCAGACAAGTTTCACAGAACTTGGCCTGGAAAAAAGCATAAAGAGGAAATCGACTTTTTTTTTTTTTGCTACACTGTTCAGTTTGGCAAAGAGAACTGCAGAGAATTCCTGACAGACCAAGATCTCTTCTACATTTCTGCTCTTTGAGGAGAGGTTGTGTCTTTGCTAGATGACCCTATGGAAGCAGCTTCTATTACGCACACTATGCACTGCACCATGGTGGGCCTAACTCATGTGGAAAGAACAAAAAAAGGTAAAGAATCTCTTTCCCAAAGATCTCTTGAAGTAGAAGAGCATTTTTCTTTCTGGGTTTTAGACTCAGAATATTTTCTGTAATGCTGAGTATCCTATTGGAGGCACATGAACATGCTTCACATTTTACTTTACCTTTTTTTATTAATCTTTGTAACTATGAATCTCATACTTACTTCTTTGCATATTACTTTTTTATCTGGGTATCTGGAAAGTTCCACCCTTGAATTGAAATTTTGTCATCTTGTTGACTTCTGTGCCTTTATTCATAAAAAGACTGTGTAATTTATGAATACAGGAAAAAGAAATAAGATATATTTCTCCTGACATGCAGAAGAACTGCAGCAGCATCTGTTATTTCACTTTTCTTTGAGTTTCTCTATTATGTGCTATCTCCTTTAGATAAGCTGGGAGAGCATACTTTAAAAGCATAGAAACAGATTAGATATAAGGGGGAAGTACATTTTTTGGTTTCTGAAGAATAATAAAGAGGAATAAGATATTTAATGAGACACTAACATGCAAAGCACTTGGAAGGAACCATGCCAGAAGCTAATCAGTGCAATTTCTAGATGTTAGCTACAGTAAACTTGGCAAGGATCTCTAGAACATTTTGGTCTGAAAGATGATTTGTATTTTCAGAGTCTCTGAGAATAAAAGATTGCCTAGTCAGAAATGTCCTAGTCATTGTTAGGTAGAAGTTAAGAGTCTTGAAATAGCACAAAAGAAAACCAAAACCACACACACAAAAAGTTATTTCTGAGCATTTGCCAGAAAGTAGTTGTCTTAAGAGAAGTGACTGCCTTGTCAGCTTCTGAGATGTGTCTAATCTCCTGATTCAGAGCTTTTCCAAATTGTCAGGAACCTTTTAATAGAAGATTAAACTACTGTCCTTGTGCCTGGTTGAAGAAATCTCGTATTTCAGAAATTTCAGTCATTCATTCACAGCAATCATCCTGCTATCATTTCTATATTGTTTTCAGCTATTCCCCTTTAAAGTTTCTTAATCACATTTCCTTGTTCATTAGTAAGAAGCTGATGAGCCTTTTAATTATTTATTCTGACAAATCCAAATGCAATAGCCTGCAGTTGCTTTCCTGCCTCGTGATTGGAGAAAGGAAGCTGTGTTACCAGGGTCCCATATTTTTAAGTAGCAAAATAGGTGATAATTAGGTCTGATGTCACAGGAAACCTTGTGGAAAAATTGCCAACAATCTGAAGTTTATTCGGACAGAAAAAGGGATGTATTCAGAAAATAGCTGTGATTTATTTTTATTTTGTTCAATAAAATTATCTACACTGCATATTGCATAAATCCAGTGGTTACCTCATCGTCCTTCTAAGGACAAGAATGTGAGCAAGAAAAAATAAGAACCAGAACAACACTCTGTTTGAGAATAAAAGTAGCAACACATCATAAGCCTTTTGGAAGTCTTACAATTTGGAAAAATCATAGATACTTTACCTCAAGAAGGTGCTAGGAAGGACTCAAGTGCCCTGACTCCTTCTCAGTTCAGGGATTTTATTCCTTACATTCCTTGCATTATTTCATTAAGGTGAATTGCATCTAGTTGCTCCTAAAAACTATTTTTAAATTAAGAACAATTTATGCATTCTGTAATTTGGATCAGAATTAATCCCATGTCTAAATTACATCAGATGAAGGCTATCTAATACCATCCACTGTATTTAAGTGTGTAATGTGTGTAGGAACACATTCAGCATAAAGAATGGTCACAGTCCACAATCTGCACTCATTAGTAACTTCTTCCTATAGCAGAATTGTAAGGACTTTTCTGTTAAAAGTGAAACTTCAGCATTTCTATGGATTAATATGCCTCTTATGACTTTGTCTCCATGTGCATTTTTTGACATTACATTAAGCCAGACATGATCATTTAATTAATTCTTCTTCTCAGAAGCACTGGATTTTTCACACAAATTGTTGCCCCAAAGAATGCCATATACTTTTGGAGTAGTAAAGTTTCTGAGCAGAAGAGATTGACAAAGCAAGCTTCTACTTTTGTGCACAAACCTCCTTGTCAAAGTATTCTAGCAAACCCGTGGAGATGCTGTACACCTCATATTGCTGATTTATGTTTGCACACTACAGCATTCTGATAGGTCAGCACCTATCTCAGACCTGCCATCCCATCTTATACCTCAGTTTGGGTATTATTATGGAAATTAATATTGCTCCAGTATGGAAAATTCAGAGTGTCACTGCACTGGATAACCCACAGATAAATTTATAACATCAGCTCTTTCATAGGAATTGCATGTGTCCACATGCCTCTCCACAGAGACTGTGGGACAGTTAAGTTGTCTGGAAGAGAAGGAGAAGTTATGTCACATTTACAAGAGGGTACAAACTATGTGCATTCAAACTATTCACAACTGTCATCATGATATAGTAAATCCACTGCTTGTCTTGCCTGGTGATAACATCTTGTATTTGCATTACCTCTGTCTTGTTAGCTGCTTGTTCTACGCAAAATAGAATAAGATTTTAATTTTCCAGTGGCATTTTATCTAATCAGAGAAGTCTGGCATATAAAGATGTCCAATAAGTATTCAGTAAAGAATGATTTTGAGTTAGAATGGACCTGGTTTTGCATTACATAATGGCAAACATGTAATGGCATATCGTCTCCTCTCTGAAAGAACCGGGATTCCAGCAGCCCAAATGTTCAAAGTTTAGTTCTTCCTGAAAAAGCTGTAGACAAATAGGCATATGTCAACATCTATAAAAGATTCTGAATAAAGAGATTAAGATAAAGCAGAGACTGAAAATGAGCATCTAGAATGAAAGCTCTGGTGCTTAAGGTTTTCAGACTGTACTCAGAAACCTCTGTGATCAGCATTCAAATACATTTTTCATCTCTCTTATTATGAGAAGCTGGAGATAAGGAAGAAGAGAGACATAAAACACATATACAGTTATTGTTCTAACTTGGTGTGAAAAAGCCACAGAAATTGAGGTTTAAGCGACAAATTCTCTATCACTCCAGTAAATCAAATCTCACATATATCTTTGGATAAGAGAAAGATCAATATCATTCACTATTCGTCAGCATCACCTAATAGATAGCAACGAGGCAGAGAAATAATGAGATGAAATCTTAGCAACCAATCAGCAGGGAGCAAAACCAAGATGTAGCCACCTTCTACTGAATCCCAAACGAGACAGATCACCATGCAGGACCAGTGAGTCATGTGCTAATGAACCTGGAAATCCTGTCAAACATTTGGAGTCCTTCCTTCACTTCCTCCAAGAAGCGTACATTAAGATTAATTTCTAAGCGCTTCTTTTTGTGTTCTTTTATGCATGGAACTGGATGTATCTGACTGAGGTCTGACACCTACTTAGTGTTATTCTCTCCACAAAAATATCTCTTGAGGATGAACTTGGTAATGGTAGCTTCATATATCTCCTTTGCAAATTTGAGCGCTTCAGCTTTAAACTACATTAAACAATGTATTCTAACCACTGCTTTAGCAATCCTGTTTTAAACAGAACGCGTGACAATGAAATATTCATAAAATGATCCAACTCCCTGCCCCCAAAGAGCAACCCTGAAATGTTCTAAATACACTACAAGAAAATAAAGAGAAGAAAATATAATCAACTTGATCAGTCAACCCTTGGTAGAGCTTCTACATGTATCAATAAAAATATTAAATATACCCATTCCTGGTGGGTTTTCCCCCCTAATTATGAGAATAGCTGTCCTAAGTAAGAGCAAATCTAGCTACTGCCTGTTTCCCAGGGTGAGGAGTAACAGATGCCTAGAGGAAAAAATATATTGAAAAAGGTATGTAAATTCTAATCCGCTGCAATGACGTAAACTAAAGATATACGTTAACATCTCCCCCACACCCAAAAAGAAAATATGAACATCAGCTTACAGATTGGCTAACAGCAACTAAACACTAGTTTAAAAACACAACTAAGGGTATAAAAACCCCTCAGGGAACTTGAGCATTACAATTACTATATTAACATTTTCTTGACATCAACAGAAAAGAGCTCTTCTGATGTAAGAGAACTGCAATATTGATCATAACTACTACTAAAATCTCATTAATTTAATTCAAAATAAGCCACTTTAAATGGCTTATCAACCAATTCATAAAAATATCTATCATCCAAACTCACAGAAAAGGCATAAGGCATGGATAGATGGCAAACCCCTCTTTCACACTGACTCACATGACCAGTCCAATCAACTCAATCCAGAAAACACATATAATAAAAATTGGTTTGGGGAACACAAAGTGGGGCGGACCATGACTGTTTCTGCAGCTGAGGTGACTGCATTTGAGAGCAAGAAGGGTAAAATCTGTGTCCCCAGTTGCCATTGGTACTTCTGAAAAATAATGCAGGTTTCTTTCTAAAGTTAAGATGTAACGAAAAGAATTACATAAAAAGAAAATTTCAGTTCTGAAACTATGGGGGTTTTTTTCCCTGAAAAGTACATAACATTGTTTGAAAGTACAAAATCAACTGGCAAGAATCCATCTCACAAGATCAGTGTCCAGACTGAAACTTTAGATGGACTCCTGCAACTTAATTATGTACTTTCTGTGTGTCCAAAACAGACAGCCATGTTACACTCTCAACTAAATCCATGCAGAATTCAATGGGTAATAGGGGGACCTTTTACTCTCGACACTAATTCTTTGCATAATAGCTTAAATCCTTTTATTCTCCTCCTTCTCCCACACCATCTCAATAGTTTAAGACTGTGGGAAGCAACTGCTTAATCCTCTATTCAGAATGTTACACTGAAACCAAACATGAAACACATATTCGGTGTTTATCTTAATGAACAGAAGGCTCTTTGATGCCCCATCTCCCACTTCTTTAGAGCAGCTAATTCAAGCTCTGTTTTCACACAGTGAGGGGAGTTGGAAGTCTTTGTTCTGAATAAAATGAGCAGCACATTCTGAAAGAAGCAGCTCCTAATTTTCAACCATCATAATGAGGAATACTTTGCCTTTTTAAAAAAATTTCTTGGGAGTTGCATGAGAGCGGGGAAGTTGTACATGCCAGCTGTCTGACTCACTTTTAGTATAAATATTCTAATTACAGGTACAATTCAATTGCAGTTAACTGCTTGTTAGACTAAGAATTCAAATAAGCTCCAGGTAAGATATATTTAATTTACTGTTTGCTATTTTGAGATTTCTTTTTTTAGCCAGGGGGAGGATATGTATTTCTGTCCATCCTTTCTTTTTTTCCATGTGCCCATGACATACTTTCAGCAGAGGTATTAATTTCAGGATGGCTTTTCAAACCATAAAACCAGCAGCATAAAAGACGACTGGGGAGTCTTTCTTAAAAAGGCAGAGTGCTTTGCACACCTCAAGGAAGCAGCATTCAAACTGCACCTCCAGAGTGCTGGATGACATGAGCCCACAGAGATTTCTGTGAGAACAAGAGAATCATCCCTGAAAGTACATATTTATGTGATACTCACATTTTACCTCTAAAGGCTTTATCTCCCAAGGTTTTTCTGAGTCCAGCAGAACAACTCCTGCTTATGATTCTGTCATCTTAAGGACGAAATGCAAGAGAAACTTGTACTATAAAAGCACATGAATTCTCCTGGCAGCTGTTAGAAACATGAATGTTACACATAGTCCTGTTTTCTGCTTTATTATGAAATGTCTTTGTCCTTTGTTTAATGGAGCCTGCTATGCTCAATTCCTTGAAATCAGAATGTGAAAGATTTACTGCTGCTTGTTCCCTGGAATTTTAAACTCTCAACAACAGGTCTGCTAATATAAGACAGAGCATAAAACTCTTGCTTTGTCTCACAGCTATATCATGGGAATTTAGAAAATGTAAGATGAGGCAGTAAGTCATGTTTTTAAACCAATAAGACTAATTTGACCTTGATTTTGTATGAACATTAATCATCTATCTATCTATCTATCTATCTATCTAATCTATCTATCTATCTATCTATCTATCTATTTTCTAAGTTACTTAATTGAGTCAGCAACAACTTTCTAACCACTGTAACAAAGCTGGAGCAAAACCTTTGTCATCTGCTCTGCTAAACTGATACTATCATTAGGTCTGCAGTTCAGTTGAATTCTCCCAAAAAACAACTTTTCTATAAGATCCAGCCACCAGTACTAGTTGACAGTCTCATGATTTTCTAACTTCTCCACAGTTTTGTGGGTTGTTTGTTTTTGTTTTCCCCTGAAGGGAGGTGCAGACCAATGGATACAAACAACTTGCACCAAAAAAACCCCTGAATATAAAGAGAAATCCAAATATGGGGAGGGTGTGGGAGGAAATTTTTCCCTCAGCACCAAGAGAACCCTTTAAAATACTCTGAAAACCCTGACAGCTTCCTTATTTTCCTTCTTAAGATGACAGATCTCAATCTAAAGCCTTGCTAGGACATAAATCGGTTCTGCTTCAAAGCTCACCCTGCCTGCATTAGGTGAAGAAGAATGGCTAATGCTGTGTCCAGAACTCACACCTCAGTACCCATTAGTTTGACTCTACCTTCCTATAGGTTTTGTATTAGCAAAACATTTAACATAACATTTTTTTGGAACCTGTCTGTTAGTGAAATACTTTGGTTTTCAAGGCAGCATATTGATTTGCAGTATAGCTTTTTCCTTACTTGTAATTTTGGCTGGAAACCTTTGCTCTTTTTCTCTGACAATCTTTGAACCAAGGCTTTTACTGCCAGTGTATGAGGTAGTGGGAATGCTCCATCTCTGCTCTTGTGCAGCCTTTGTATCCTGCTCCTTCTAAGGATCCACAGAACTTTCCCATTAATAAAGCCACAAGTTCATTTAATTAAACCAAGAATAACAATACACTAAAAGAAAAGCTTCCAGAGGACAAATCTTAAAGCATGATGCTGAGTAGTGATGGAACAAGACAAAAAAACCAAAAACCACTCAATTTTCCCCTTCTCTATGTGTGACCTTCAGAAATACAGGAAGTTAGTAAAATAATTTTTATCCATTTTTATTAAAAGAATAATATTTTTCTTAGTGAAATTTTGGATTTATTGATATTCATAATTTTCTAATAGCCAGAAAGAATGCTCTGCCATTTGTTTTGCATTCTCACACTAGGTCTCTGCTGGTACTGTTATTATAATAATAACAATAATAGCTACCATGGAAGGAAAGGCGTCATTAACGAAACAGTGGTAATAAAGCAAATACAATGAATTATAAAACTGCCTTGAAATTTCTCTAATTTGATGTCTTAATCATTAGGAAGCATGCAGTCAATATTAAAAAGTGCTCTAAATTCTGACACCTCATGATAACTGAATCACACCAGAGCTTCTCCCAGGCTTTTTAACCAGGCTAATGTTGTGTTAATAATTATCTACACTAACACCACAAGAGAGACCTATAGCTGACATATAATACTTTCACTGTGATTTTTATAGACCCTCTCCTGAGGTCACGGTATTAAGTCTGCTTTACATCAGTCACTGTTCTTGTGAGGACCAAAAGGTGACCCACTGACACACTTTCCCTTCTGTGGCTGTCTTTTCTGACTGGACGTAGCAGGCTCAGACCTCTTGAAGTTAATTGCTGAGTTTGTGAGATGTGTGAACACACGTAACATTTCACCAATAGTGAAAGGAAAAACTGAGAGCAAAAAGGGGGTGCTTTGGCACAATATTACACACTCTCAACACACAGGTTTCAGCAATGATGTTATAGTTCCAGCCTCACTTCTCAAGAGTTCATGTAATAAAGGTGAGATGCCAGTACTTCTTAAAGTATAGCCATTGCTGTGGGATGCTCAACAATCACTCCTGTAAAATAGCACCAGGTTTTTTTATAAGCAGAATGTCCTGCAGTGTTGGCTGCCATAAATTAACTTTTGGCAGGTTTTTATTACATTGCTTATTCCTCTGAGCTTCTGATATGCACCACACCTAGAAGATTGTATGGTCTCCAAGTCAAGGGGCTGATGAGCAATAAAAAAGTGTGCTGGATGAAGTCTGAAAATTTGTAATTTTTTAAGTATGGAATAGGTATTTTACTCAATTGTAAGTTCAATGAGCAGATCTACTAAACAGAAGACTGGAAGAGAAATCTAAGGTAGGAAATGTTAATATTATAATTTATTACAGTTTTTGCTTCCTTCTAAAGATTCTAGGTAGTGTGCTTTCAAAAAAAGTAGCCACTCTTGGCCTTATATCAGCTTCAATAAGCTATAACACCATAAATCAGTCAAAATCTGTACTTCAGATTCAGTTCAGAAGAGTTGAAGTATTCATGACATGAGCAATTCCTATGTGCACCACTCGCAGCCTCACGCTGTAAATCAAGTTCTACGGTGAGCTTGGGAACTGCCTCTGAAGACAGACTTGGGTGAGGTTAAAAGAAAACACTGCTGTGAGCAAGGCATCGGTGAAGGATGAGTGCTGCCAACTTGGAGGGAGCCACTGACAGGGAAAAGAAGCAAGGCAGCATGCACTTAGGGAGCCCTGGCCTTTTCCCATAGCAACCCATTACATTATGAGCTCTGCAGAAAGAAGAGAAAAAGAGGAAGGGTTGCTGCAGTTCTGTCAAATGAGGGACTTCACAGTTAAGGTATAATAAACAAATGGCTTAAAAAACCCCATTCTCCTCATCATTTCCATTTCAGGTATTTTTTACAACAGCAAGGCTCTAGAAATGAAAATCCAGCTCAAGGTACTGTTCACAAAATTCCATTTCTAGGTAACAAAGAAAAGCCAAGACAGCAAAGGTTCCCTTCCTACGGTGTAGGGATGAAGCTACAACACTCATGAGGTGTGGAGGAGCCCAGATTCACTTATGTCTTCCCTTGAGGGGCTTCACACTCTAGTTTGTTTCCACACATAACAATGAAACAATGTATTTTACTTCCCTTGGTTTCTTTGGAGCTCTCAGGTTTTGAAATGCTTTTTCTTAGATGCACCAAAGTGGTAACAGTAGTTAATGAAGGAAAAAATCAGAAATAACAACTCTTCTTGTGTTTGGTTTTTTTTGTTTGTTTGTGGGGTTTTTTTGGTTTTGGGTTTTTGTTTTTTTTTTGTTTTGTTTTGGTTTGGTTTGGTTTGGTTTTTTTGTTATTTGGTATTATTTACCATGCATTTCTTTCTTTCTTTTATGCAGCATATTTTCCAAAGATATCTGCAATGCCTTTATATGTAAATGGAAATATTCAGGGAAATTTAGCAAATTAGCAATTTAAGGAAAGAAGCAATTTAAGGAAATAAATACACAGATAATCCTTACTACTTTCCTTTTCATTCTTGCCCCACCAAGTGCAGTCTTGCTATTGTAAATGGAAAGTACTACCATGAAAAGAGCTTCTTATTCAAAGCATCATGAAAAGAAAATCCTCAGAAATTACTTGCAGTGTATACGGCCATTGTGCCTAACGGGCACGACTGCTACGACTGTTGGCAAAGAAAGTTGGCACACTCTTAGCTCCATGACCTTTGGCTACACAGAGGTGCTGCACAACACGAGACATGCAAAAGTCACACTTGAAGCAAAGAATCTGTTTTCATACCTCAGCCTTGAATTACAAAACTTGTTGATGAAATGCATTCATC
The DNA here is from genome assembly GCA_013397795.1 of Orthonyx spaldingii. Lineage (NCBI taxonomy): Eukaryota > Metazoa > Chordata > Aves > Passeriformes > Orthonychidae > Orthonyx > Orthonyx spaldingii. The sequence continues at coordinate 610,839 of VZTJ01002382.1, read as the reverse complement.
TCTTTTTTTTTTTTTTCCTTCTTGAAAGATGCTTAACTCAGTACATAAGATAATTTGAATGGCTGCAATGGCACACAAGACACCCTTGTAGATAATGTTGTCTTGGTTTGGAGTCTCTAGTTGATCAGTCAGGAGCCCTGGTTTGCAGTTGAAATGTCTTAAGCCTATTAAAGATTATTGTTTAGTCTATTGCATTTATGAAGTGCAACAGATATTCTTGTCTGAATTGAACTAACCAGAATGGCTGTCTTAGGCTGCTCAAGCTTTCTAATATTTTATTGACTATACTTTCCTGGCCTCACCACACCTGTGATGGTCTTACATACCCAGGTGTTGATGCTACAGGATTCACAACACCCTACTGAGGTACTTCGCAGGAGAGAGAAGACACCTAATTCAAAGCAGCAGAAAATTTCAGACCAATTAAAAATGGAGTTCTGTTCAAACTGTTCAAACATTTGACTGCAAGACCAACAGGAAAACTTGCATAATTAAGAGACATGAATTTAAATGCATGACAATGCATTTAAAGGCTGCATATATCAAACATTAGTGTGGCTGCATTTCATGCAGAACTGGTACATTCAACTTATCTCTCTGAAACTTTTGCTGTCTTAGATATGGCAGGATAGGGGGAAACAATATGCAAACAATCAGCCCTGTTTCCTTTTAGGAGAACAATAACAGTGCCACCATTTTGTGGATTCCCATTTGCAAAATCTTTTACTAGTACTCAGTGATATTTTTCCATGAAACTCCTCAATAATTTTTAAGAGTTCAAGAAAATCTTCGATGTTTATTATAAATGGTTTGAATTTATTGTGCAGTTTTCAACAGGGAAATTTTACTAAATTGGTGAGACCAAAAGGCAACTGCAAGGACATCAGCCTTAGTGTGTTGTTCTATTTTAGGGTGACCAAAAGTGACACCAGGATCAGATGAAGCATTTATCAGATGATATTAGCTTGGATTGTGATATGGCTTCTCAACCTTTTTCCCCTTCATTATAATACCTGTTACCACTCTCACCAGAGAGCCTTCTCAAAGCAGAAGGCATCAATACAACTATGAAGAGAGGTCAGAAAGATGCAGGATGAGCTGGCCTTTCATGACAATGGCAGGCAGTCAACTTGAACTCCCCAGGAGAGACAAAGCAGTAGCGACAGCTATGCAGCAAGTCCTCCTTCAGCAAGCTGCTGAAACTTCAGCGATTTGGAACTGGCCTGGGAGGTTTTCCACACCACTTAGCAATTTTCCTTTTTCTTGTCTTCTCACATACTTTTACGTCCATGATCTCCAGAGTATGAGGAGGCTTATGTGAGACACCTCTTGCTCTCAAGTCTTTGTAATAGTATTATGTACTGTCCTTTTTTAAAATTTCTTCCTAGCTATTCTGATATGAAAACTTCCACGTAATGTTGAGAAGTGATAGAAAAGCCTACATTTTGCTCTTAAGAGAGACTCTCTAGTGTCCCAGAGAGTTCTACTCTCTCACATGCCAACTGAAGATAGATGTTTCACAGTATTAAAACACCTCTTGTACAGCTGGAGAACAAATAAATAAATAGATAAGTAAAGAAATGTTGGTTCAAGCACTTCTTTCCTTCTCTGTCTCTGAACATGCAAGAAACAAATTGATTAATATCCTGAAGTTATGATGAATCACATAATTTTATAGGATCAGTAGAAGCTGTGCTGAAACATTTCACCTGTCTTGGACATAAAACAGAAAAGGAAAAAGGAAGGTACTATAAATTGAAGGGTCAGAAAAATTACAGTTTTATGGTCCTGCTGAGACTTGACTCACCTGTAAGGTCAGACCAATCAATCAGTCAAAATAATAAAAACCTTTCTTTTTGAGGCCTTGACAATGTGAGTCCTGCCAAATGTACTCATTACAGCTCTTCTCTTTCTTCTTTCTTTATCAGAATGATGCTGTCAAGTTCAGTATGTGATCTAATATAAAAGCTTAGATCCTTCTTTATCAGAGCAGATAACAAGAAGTGTTGGTAACAAGACAGCATGTTGATTATTTCTGACTAAAAGCTGAACCTTAAAGGCTCACTTTGTTCAACAGCCAGAGACAGCAACTGCAGTCTTTATTTTCTACTGCAACTACCAAGCTTTGACTTGACTCATACCACTCTTTCTTATAACATATGATGAGCTCTGTTACAGAGGATTAATTTGTTTCCCACATCTCATACAGTTCTTTCTTTTCCCTCATTTCCACAGCTCTTTATGGATAATATTCCCTGAACTTGAGCATGTGTGATATGTTTGTCATTTTATCTGAGAATATTCTTAAGAGAGAAGTTAAACACATCACTATACTGCTCAGCTATTTTGGCTTTTTGGCTATACTGGTATTACTTTCCTGCAGACTTTGTCTCTTCATCTACAGGCAGGGAAGAGATGAAGGAGTGTGTCAGGGGCATCAGGCACTTTAATGTCAGCTGCTTGTAAGCCGGGTTAGCCAGTAATGTATTCAGAGCCTGTTAAAGCTGACAGGATGCTCCACAACTGTAAAGCTCTCCTGCAGTAACCAGCAAGAACATTTTTCCATATCCTGTGTGCTGCTGAGATGCAGATCTATCCTTTAAGATGTTTTGAAATTCTTCCTTGCTAACTGAATGCACCCTATTGGACTTCACCTCTTTAGCTTTTGTATTTCGTTTGCAGCAGAGACAGCGAGTATTTGACCCAAAGACAGAGGCTGGATCAGTCTGCTTCACACAGCTGCTTGTTGAGCTGACATTTATTTAAAACTCTTCCCCGTCAGAAGAGAATGATCTATTACTGCCACAAAATGGCAAAATGCCAAGAGACAGATTTTGAGAATTTCTGCTTCCATGAACAGGAAGATATTATCAAGACTAATTTATGAAAAGGAGAGCAAAATATATCTTTAAAACCACTTAACACAGCCATAAAAATATACTGCTTTTAAATGCCTATGATGTTATTCAATTAATGAATTGATATCGCTACCCTCAATTTATAAAATTCTCAGACTCTATTTTACACCCTTCTTATTCCCATGCTCCCCTTTTTACTCACCTTCAGATTTTCTAAGTTATTAAAGAAAATAATGAATTTCACCAGAACTCTTTGCCACAGGACACCTGTGCTTGGAGATCCCCAGAGACCACTGTGACACTGCAGGGCTCCGCCCTAGTCCTGGGGGAATTGAAGGAGCGCAGCGCTCTGGAGCGCCCAGCTCCCAAGAGAGCAGCTCCCTGTCTCAGGTGGCAGCATCTCCCCCAACCTTGGCAGAGGATGCCAAAGACAGCCATGGACATCCTTTTGGAGAACGCCAACTCTGAGCCTGCTGAGGGGCTGCTGAGCCTTCAGAGGAGGTGCCAGGAGAAGGACAGGGCAGAAGGGAGAGCCTGTGCCCCCCCTGGTGCCAGCACTGGAGGGGCACGCTATGCCAAGGCAGCCACTTTCATCCCACACCTCCTCCTCTGCCTGCACGTGGGCCATGGGCAGTGACATGCAGTGCCTCAGGACAACCACGGCCAGGCCTCGCCCCTCCATGGGGACAGGCTACCACTGCTCCCAAATACAAAAAGCTTGCAGGTACCTAATCTGAGATAAAGCACAGTTTTAAATTTCAGAAGGTATTTTTATTATCTCTGAGCAGGTGACAGGCACTGCAGGTATAAGAACTATCCTCCTTTCTTGACTCCAGCCTTCAGTCTTCTTTAACTTTTCTAAGCTTTGAAATGAAGATGTTCTTAATACCAGAGAAAGAGGCTTTGCATATGAAACGAATTATTAAACTCACATGAGATGCATCCATTTCGGAGATGAGGGATTGCATGAAAGAGAGACATACTGTGATCTTTTCCTTCTTGTCACTTTCATATTAAAACAAACGCTGTATCATTATTGGGACCGGTTTGTCCAAGGTCACTCAATTGTTCAGCATTTACAAGCTGGCAGCTCATCACAGGCAGAAGCAGCACATATAATCATTATTGATGCTGGCAGTCTCCACCCTCGCTAATGCTACTTGTTCTGTCAGCCAGCCCCTGGCTTGTCGCAGGCAAACGGAATTATTCTTTGAGCTGTGCCTCGCATCTGCAGTTTAAGGGAGCTGTTTGATGCTAGACCACAGCTAAGTACCAAATGGTGTCATGCCTATTTTACAGCACATGCCAGGTCAAGAGCTACTGTTTAATTATGTTTAAATCCTCCCATCCACAGCTCAACATGAATGCAATTCCATGTGGTGGGCATCTCTGAGGAAAAGTGCCTCTCCTCCTCCCACGTGTGAAATGGTTGAAGAGCTCTCAACGCTATTGCAGCCCCCACAGGGGGCTCTCTTGGATGGTGTTGATCCCATCTTCCAGCTATGGGTGAATGACTCACTTACTCAGCTCCCACTGCTGCTGTGAGGGAGAACTATACAAGCTATAGGGATTCCCGGCTCTAGAGCATTGCAGAAAATTCCCTCTGCTCTGCAAATTTCAAAAACTTTCCCCCCATTTTATTAATCCTCTTCAAAATTTGTATTTGTAACTGCAACTGCTGAGATTTGACGCTGTTTAAATGACAGTTGGATTTATTAACATGAAACCAGGTATTTGAGTTTTCAGCCCAGAACTTTAAGTAATTGTAAAACATGACCATTTCGGAGATTAAAAAGAATTCTGTTTAAAACTCCAGAGATAAATGATTTAACACTAGTTTTAAAATTACTGAATGGTCTTCTAGTTAATGTGTAGCTCACTGAACATGCTAAAGTGAAAAGCACAGCTGGAATGTCACACAGATGACATACAGAGGGAACAAAATATGCACTGCTGAACTTGTTTGTCTGCTAGGAGCTGTTGTTCCATCAAAAAAAATTCCCATAAAGTCCACTTCCTAATGGAACACAGAAAAGTCATTGACTACTAGCACGTTATAGTTATGCTTCTCTTCAGTACCTTGACAATTCAAAATTAGCATTGATCTAAACCACTTCTTGCTAAGAATCAATACATAAAACATATCTCTGGAAGTATTGTTTGCTGAGGGAAACACTAAAATCCAATAACAAAGATGAAAGCACTTGTTTTGTGAAGATGTGTTGGACTTCTTTTAGCAAGATACTTTTTTAAAAAAGAAAATATAAGCATAATTATGTAGATATACATAAGAAATTTTAAGTTTGATGAATAAACAGGTGTATATTGCAGATAAAGATTTAATAAGTGTGCTCTAAAATGAAGATATTCTGCTTAAAGAAATTACTGCATCAGCACTAGCCTCTTAAATTTCTTGAAAATAAAAACTTCATTAAGGCCTCAATGCTGGAAATAATTTATTAAATATCATTAATAGCTATATGCCTGTAAGAGACTACTTATAGAAAAACCTAGTAAAATCAAATCCATTGAGCTTTCTGGCAATTATTGTGAAAGTCCCCACAGTTTAAGACAGAATTTTTCCTTTTACAGGTTGAAGGCATTTCATGCTTTCATATTCTATATCCAGCTCATATTTCTCTTCTAATTGCTAGCATATGGTTACAAATGTAATAGAAAAGTTTTTATTTTCTATTAAATCCTTGATAGCTTTTTCAGGAAGGGCTAAACCCTAAATATTTAAGATTTTTTCAATAACCATTTTTTACTATGCCCATAAAAAGCTTACAGGCTCCATCTTCTTCCCTTGCTACCATTCCCATAGGTGTAGCACAGATTGATTCTTCTCCAAATGGTACAATGATCTCATGAACCACAAGAATAACCCACTTCCTGATTCTGTGCTCATGGAAATAAATGAGAAATTTTGGTAGTGATTTTAATTATTCCTGAAGCAGATACGTAGTCTACATACCCTGTTATTACCCAGGTGCTGATGTCCTTGTCCAGTGTTTCAGAAATGCTCCCCATCACAGTTAGGATTAGCCACTGCAAAAATTTGGTTTTAACCTGACAAGAAAAATTCAATTTCAGGTAAAAAAAAGCCTGTTTCAAGGATCACCTTCTTCAAGCTCAGGGGTGGTCCATCCCAGCAAGCAGGAAACATAGTTAAGGCAGCAGACTTTCATGGATGAACAAGAAGCTCCCCATTAAACTAAAACACAAGAAGTAGAAAGATGAAAACAGGACCAGGTGATTCAGGAAGAATACAGAGCCATGGTCTGAACATGCATGGATGCAATTAGGAATTTGGTAAGGAATGTAATGGGTAACAAGCAGAAGCCCTGTTGAGGAAGGACACAGTAAAGGTCTCAATGTTTTCTGTGACTTGTTTTTTACTGGTGAGCCTTGCTTTCAGGAATCCCAAACCCTCAGCTTAGAGGAAAAGCCTAGTCCAAGAACAATTTATGATTAGTGGGACAGGATCACGTTATGGAACCCTTAAAATAAACTGGGCATAAACAACATCATGGGCCCTGAAGGGATGCTCCCACAAGTGCCAACAGAGCTGGTTGCTGTCGCTTGCAAGACCAATCCCGATAACCTTTGAAACATCAAGATGATTGAGAGAATTTCTCAAAGACTGGGACTGGAGAAAAGCAAATGCCATTCCTGTTCTCAAGAAGGGCAAGAAGGAAGAATCAGGGAAATACAGGCTGGTCAGCCTCACCTCAGTCTCAGGCAAGGTGATAAAACAAATGAGTCCAGAAACCATTTTCATACATGAAGGACAAGAAGGTGATCAGGAATAGTCACCGTGGATTTACAAAGAGTAAAACGCTTAACCAACCTTATAGCCCTCTTCAATGAAATAACCAGTTTGGCAAACGAGGGAAGAACAGTGGATGTTGTTTATCTTGACTTTATTAACTTTTGACACTCTCTCCCATAAAATCCTCACAGACAAACTGATGAAGTATAGGTTAGGTAAGTGGGCAATGAGGTGGAACTGAAAAATGGCTTAACTGCCAGGCTTAGAGGGCTGTGATCAATGGCACAAAGTCCAGCTGGAAGATAGTCACTGGTGATATACCCCAGGTATTGATACTGAGTTTTGCCATCGAAAAACTTCATTAATGACTTGGACAATGGGGCAGCATGCACACTCAAGGAATTTCCAGATGGTACAACTAATGATTGTGCTGCCAATCAGAGGAACCTCGACAAGCTGAAGAATTGTAAAGAGGACTCAATGAAGATCAACAGAGAGAAATGCAGAGTCCTGCATTTGGGTAGGAACAAACTCAGGCACCAGGATTGGTCAGGGCCTGACTGGCTGGAAAGCAGCTTTGTTAGAAAAGGGTCTGGGTGTCCTTGTGGACAACAAGCTGATCACCTCGTGGCAAAGGAGGTAAATGGTATCCTGGGCTGCATTACACTAATGGAGGTTATCCCTCCTCTCTATTCAGCGCTGGTGAGGTCACATCTGTAGTGATATGTTCAGTTCTGAGCTCCACACTACAACACAGTGGAGTGAGTCCAGTGAAGGGTTACAAATATGACTAAGGGACTAGACCATCTCTAATATGAGGAGAAGCTGAGACAGATGGAACTGTTCAGTCTGGAGAATAGATGTCTCAGGTGGGGATCTTCTTGATGTATATAAATACCCAAAGGGAAGGTTGTAAAGAAGATGAAGTCAGGCTCTTCTCAGGGGTGCCCAGTGACAGAACAAAAGGCAATGGGCACAAAGTGAAAAACAGGAAATTCCATGTAAACATCAGAAAAAACTTGTCAGAAAGCCCTCAACCTTGAGCTTGGAGGTCTCTTTTTCTTCATTCCATTGAGCAACACATTTAGTCCCTCTGTAAGTCTAGAAGAGACATATGAACTCATTCAAGCAAAAGGCAAAAAGGCGTACCTATTTATGCTGCTAGTTTAGTTTTTCAATGATATATTCATCCTTCTCTTATATGGACACAGTGACGCAGTTTTAATAACCTGTGAGCAGCCAGACTTGATTATGACTCTCTTCACTGTATTATAAAATTCAGTCTCTCTGAAGGGAAAGCAGGGTTTCTACACAACTGCTCAAGAAACTGAATTCCTTTTATATATGAAATTCTAGCATATTAAAAAGTAATTCTGATTTGAATTGCAAATATAACGTGATGGGATTCATGCATGTGAAAATTTTCAAAAATCACCACAGAGTTAATGCCCATGAACAAACAAATCTTCTCAGTAACTTATAAACAGGTTTTAAGGAAGTAGTTGCTGGAGTTGCTGAAGATGTAGCACTCACTGTCCTAGAGAACTGTCTTTCCAACAAGTACCTTCTGAGTAACTCAAAAACTCACCGTGTTGGTTATTTCTGACTCCTCAAAACTTCTAAAGTTAAAACCTTCCACAACTCATTATTATTTGACAGCATTTAACAAGATGTATAAAAACTAGTATCTTTTAAACTATATGAAAGAAATTAAAATATTTCCACATTTTCTAGGTACAAGATCAATGACATTTCCTTGAAAAGAAAAACAAATTCAAAAGCTCAGAAATGGCACATTTCCAAAAAAGGTTTAAATTTCATAAAAATTAAATGTCAAAGAATAATCTGGTTAGGGAATACATTGCTGTCCAATACACCTGTAAGCAAAGGCCATATCATTGTCATCAAGGAACTTTGCAGAGGATTCAGCTCTTTCTAGAGTCACCTTTTTGAGATTTTGTAGACTCTTCGTTGGCCTCAACATACAGACAGGAGGAAAATCAGTTTCAGGATTTAACAGTTGAAGTAAAGGTCTTACAATTCCTCAGGAATGTGCCTTATCACAAACCACCATGGGCACTGCTTGAGGCACAAGGAAGACTACTGCCAACTTTTTCTTCTAGCTGTATTTTACCAGGATCATCAAATAGAAAAGAGGCTCCTATGTGAGCACATAAGGACTTCATATGGACTTACTGGGAGAAGAGAATCACCTGTGTAAGATACCAATTCATAACATTTCATGTGGCCCTTGTGAATTTTTCACATTTACTGTAAGTATAGCTTCAGTGCACATAGGTTGCTTGGACACCTGAAATCATTACTGCTGACTTAGAGGAGAAGGCTTTTAAAGAGTTTTCTGGAGGAAAACATTTGCAGGTATTGTTAAAGCCAAGAAAAGAAAAATCTGAGACTAATAAAATATCTTCCTTTATAGAGAAGTCCTCCCCTATGATGAACTATAGAGTTATATATCTATTTCCTGGTAAAACCCTTCTCATAAAGATCTGTAGGCTACAGAAAAGTGGATATAAACTATGCTAGCTCCAAGGCTATTGTACAGCTTCAAAATATTGGTGTCCAAATCTCATTTTTTACTTTCTTTT